>JAQZBX010073028.1:0-14981 GCA_029593785.1 Cabassous unicinctus | reverse complement strand
AGACAATGGCCAGATGCCTTCAGAGGCTGCTTCCTCCCAAAGTGGATGGGAAACAGCATTCTTCCTTGACTTCTTTTATGCTCTTGGTTAACTATAAGGAGAGATCATGGTAGACCTGCTGGGTTTGGGTATAAACTGCCAACCCCAGTTCCCAAAGCAGTAGATATGCTTAGGACAGCTAGGAGAAGTATGAAGAGAGGCACTGTCATAGATATTAACTCACAAAGACAGTACAGGGAACAACAAGAGAAGCATATGGCAAACAAAGACAGCAGTTGAGAGAGAAATTCCTTTATCTTATAACCAACCACATTCATTAACTACTTATAAAATGAATTAAGTTTACCATGATTTTTAACATGTTCAATCCCCTTCTACATATTGTCTAGAATAGAAGAGATATTATCATATTTATAAGTTATATAAGTACAGTACTTAATACTAATCAATGCACTAATCAATGCATACATTTCTCTTTGAGCTGCAGGTAATTGATCTAAGCTCCAGGTTGGCAATATCATACATGTTCTCTCTCCATGGGAGCAGGCCATAATGCCAATTGTGTTTGTTTATGTTCTACTCACAGTAGTCAGGTAATTGTTGCTCCACTTGGTATGTCCTTCACACAGTCAGTACGCTGTAGCACAGTTGATCCTAGAGAGAGACTAGGAAGGTAAGGCTCCAGTGTTTCACCTGGCTGGTGCATAGCACCCTTCAGCACTATGAAACAGAGCCTGTCTGGAGGCAATGTCCATTGTACATCAGGCCATATCAAGACCTCGCTGGCTGCTACAGGAGTCTGAAAGTGTAACATACTCTCCATCCACTTCAAGAGCATAACCAGAGATGTGGTAGATTCCTTTATTTTTTAGAGGTCAGTGACCAACTTAGCCAATAACTCAAATGGAGAGGCAACATGCAGGATATTTTGGCTAGGTGTGAATGCACAAGAGAGTTTAAAAAGGATAGACTTCAGTGTTGTCAGTCTTTATATACTTTCTAAACACTTCTAATGCAGCCTATAACATATTAAATGAGATTAATTTTGTCATGATTATGTAAGTTAACAGGTATTTTACTTTAGGAATACAAGAGAAACAATTTCTCCATTATTTTATGAAAACTGAGGATTCCCAATGCAATCAAGACACTCTTTCCTTACCACCACTTTAATATGCAGATTGAGGTAGCCTCTGATGGGTTTCCTGCTTCGCAGTTAATTTTTGTTATTAATATCAATTTACATTTCTAATTAATAATGACTTCCAGGAATTAGCCATTTAAATGCTTCAGTTTAGCAGATGATTTCACAAACTCCTTATAATTAACCATAACCACATAAAATGGAAATCTACCTTGAAATAACCTTAGTAAATTACAATTAGAACCAATGAAGTTTCCTTGATTCATTGACGAGAGGGCAAATCTACATTTCCTTCTTTTAACTTAATTTCATTAAACATGAGATTACAACTATCATTGTCTTAAAGATTTAATAAATATAATGTTAATTTATTTAATTAGTATTCTAAAAAAGTAGGGAGGTTACACCTAAGCTAAATAAAATCGAAACCATTATACTTTACACAAGGAATGTTCTTTTTCCTTTCTTTACAGGAGGCTTAAAACCTCTTTTCTTTAATAAAATTCTAAAACTGCGCATAATCTTAAAAGCATATGGACTTGTAGGTTCTGCAATATATTACAATTGTTTAATTTGTTTTAAATATAATTTAGAAAAATTATTTCCATAGCTTTCAAGAACTTTTCCTTTACTGACTGAAATTTGGTAATAGGATTATTAACAAATTTTAAAGCTGTTAAAAAATTTATACTGGGAGACTACAGGATGAACTGATTCTTAATTCCCCAGCCTAGAAAATAGTTTTACTCTGCCACACCAAGCCCCTCCCTCAGAATTGTTACAAAGAGAAGGCCCTGATGGCTGGGTAGCATAAAGGGCTCAGGAAAATTTTCCCCTTTCCCAATTCCTTCTATGTCTAGATTTCTATATGACCTTTCCACCCTGCTTAGCCTAATTTGAGCTCTAGGAATATTTATTTACATACATAAGCACATATTTAATTTTTAACAATCTGAATAGAGCTCTTTTAAGAATTATCATTTGTTAACTTCCCGATGTATGATATACACAGCAAAAAGGCAGAAACAAATAGGGATAGAAACAAACACACAAAACACTTGTGGCATCTCTCCTTAATAAAAGATAACAGCTGCATCATACAAGGCTGCTTCATGCCCCTGACCTCCCCAGCTCTTTACAGGTGACTGGTCCCAGAATCTTCCATAAAGGTTGGCTGAATTTATGAATGACAAAGAGTGGAGGATGAGCACTGGGCAAGAGCTGGGCTTCTAGTCTGGCTCTGCCTCACTTCCATGGGCAACTGTAAGCAGATTCTTCACACCTTGGCCTAAGCACAACTCACTGGTAAAACCCTTGATCTAAATCAATTTATGGGATAATGAAAATTAAGAAAATTAAGCTAGGCTATTGTTCTGTACTTTCTTTCTAAATGGGTGGCCACAAAGCCTTGATTGCCCAAGCAAATGAAGTACCAGAAACAAAGATATCAAAATTTTGGCTTTTCCGAGGAAGAAGGGACTATATTAGAGACCTCAGCTGGGTCGGGGAGTAGAACCAAGGAAACAGGTAAGGGGCAGGCATGGGAATGATGGGTGAGGTCCCTACTGCCCCTCACTCACTCAGTCGTAGCAAATCAATGTAATATAATAAATCCCTTTCCATTGTGGACAGTTGGTCTCAAGGGGATCCCCACTTGGCTATAGGAAACGGCAGTGGGGTGCCATCTACACATCTTGAGAGTCATGGGAAAGGGGTGGAGAATGGGGGAAGCCACAACCTCCTAAACTTCTAAGGGCCCTGTTTGTGTAGTTTGGCCCCGTCCATTTCCCAGTGAGGCACCAATGTTCATGCTGAGCTTCTGCTGGAAATTGTCTCTAATTCATGGCATTATGGTAATCTGCATATGTAGATTGATGGGTTGTAGCACATCAAGTCTATATCCAAAAAAGCCCAGTAGGCAGCCAAGATCTTCCCTTAATGAAGTTTACAGCTAGCAGACAAGGTGAGCCTCTTAGTCTAAGGACCCAAACACGCATATTCATAAAGCCAAGGACTCTAAAATCAGTTCCCTGTGGGACATGGGGCATACTTGGAAAATAAGACTTTTGTGACAATTCTAAAGTGCATTGTTCAGGTTCTCCCAAGTGGAAAGTAGGAAATACACGTATGACTTTTGTATATGAGAGTGAGCGTGTGCATAGGAACGAGGACCCATCATGATAATCAGAGAAGGAACCCTTGACCTGATAGTGCTCAGTACACATTTAGGCCCCTGAGGGACAGTGGAGGCCTCTCCTCCTTCCTCCCAAGGCCTCAGAATATCCAGATACACCTCCATTCCAAGAGCCCTGAAAGCAGCTCCATCCACAACACTCATACCTCTACTATGAGCTCATGCACCAAACAAAATGTCATCACAAGCTGAGACAGCTCCACTAGAGGTATCCCATGCCTGCAGAGGGAGAGCCCCATACCTCTCCCAGCTTTTCCAGAAGTCCACAATGAAGGTGAGTGATGATGACCATCAGTCTATATCCAAAGTCCCCAGAGCAAAATTCAGAAAGAAAAGGCTTCCAAAGAATCCTCAGAGATGAAAGGAATTCAAGGAGTTGTTCACCAAAATCTGACAGTTCTATACACCATAAGCTGAAGATTCCTCTACTGCCACACAGGGGAAGGACTGTCTGATGCTTCCACTTCCTCTCAGTTAAATTACCGAGTCACTGCTGAGGATCTAGACTGGGTAAAGGAAGCAGGGCTCTGGAGCCACAACGGGGCATTGGGGATGGAGGAAGACAGGCCATATCAGAATACAGCACCATGCAGCCTTCTGGTTCTTTCACGCTCCTTATACTTAACCCTCTATCTATACAATAAACACATGAAATCACAACAACACATCAAATTCCAGCCCACTTCAACAGGGTTCATTGTAATCCCTGCCTTTCATATTTGTAACTTTATTTCCAGAATACACAGGAAGTGGATGGTCAAATGGATCACAAAGCTGTGGTGATATTAGTGAATGGGAATGATCATCTTTTGGTCACATTTTACATAGTGTGTCCTTTTTTGTGTTCCCTTCTGTTTAGAAAACCTCCCATTGTCTTCTTTCTCTTGCAAGATCCAATCCAGGATATTACATAGCATTTACTTATGTCTCCTTAGACTCTTGGAATTTGTATGGTTCATCAGTTTTTCCTTTTCTTTGATGCTTTGAAAATTTTGAAGCATACTGATCAGGTATTTTGTAAAGAGTCCTTCAATTTGTGTTTGCCTAATGTTTTCTCATGATCAGATTGAAATTTTGTTTCATGACCACAAAGAATGCCACAGAAGTGTACTGTACCCTTCTCGGTACATCATATCAGATTTTGTGATGTTGATACCTCTTATTTTACTAGTGATACTCCTTGATAACAGGGATGATGTGGTGTCTACCATGCATTGTTATTATAAAATTGCTTCTTTACCTGTATAATTAATGAATATGTTAGGGGAGATATATTGAGACTGGATGAATATGCTGATTCACATCAAACTTTCATCCATAAATTTTAGCATTCTTGGATGATTCTTGCCTGCAACAATTATTACTGTGGTCTTTACTTAAATTTGATTTTCTCTTGCCCTCATTCTTTCTACATTGATTAAGTTGAAATGTTTCCCCTCTTCCATGCTAATTAATTTATTCAATTATTTCTTTATCTCACTGTGGATACACAGATATTTAATTCATTCTGTATCTCTAATTCTGTACTGTCATTATTGTCTTTCTTGCTCAACTTCTTTCAGCCTTGGATATTGGGAACTCTTTAAGATGGCTCCTGTGTACTTTAAAAATGCACCCGATCCTTTTTGTTGAGTACTTCCTTGCTCTCTGTGCCACAAGAGGTCCCATGGTCATCTTGTATTTTCTCTAAGACCCAGAAACAACAACTTAAAGGAGCCCTGGCTACTTTTATTAGAGAATGGTGTTTAGCAACCAAAGTTTAGGTACTATTATACTGTCATTATTCTAGATGCACCTGGCAGACAGAACTAGAAAATTATATATATATTAACCTACATATACTCACACATATATAGTATTTATCTTTCTGTACATATATTTAAAAGTCAATTCTAATCCTCCGTGCTTCCTTATTTGTAATTTCATTTTCTGAACAGTGAACAACCTGGTTTTCCATATTGCATTGTTCATTCTTTATATCCCATAAAGTACTTTCAAAAATGCTAATTCATCCATAACCCTGTGAGATATGTCTACTATCTACAGTCTGGAGCTTTTTTAAAATTTTTAATCTGGTTGCATCATTGTCTTCTTGATGCATGGCATTGCTGCTCGTGGGGGCCTTGTGCCTCTCCACACAGGTCTGGGATGCCTTATTTCTTTTTTTTACCTGGAGGTCCTGAGGATTGAATGCAGGTCCTCCATATGGTAAAGGGGAGCTCAACTGCTTGAGCCCACATCTGCTTCCCAGGAGTTCTTTTTCTCTTTACACTTTACAATGCATTTCTTACTCTAATAAACCAGAGTTAGTGCTGAATTCATGGGTTAAGGGCACAATCCTCCTTTAGAGGATTTAGAACTCCTAGGAAAAAATGGAGGGACATATTTTCAGGCCTTGTATTAGACAATGGTTTCTTAGTCTTTACACCCAAAGTACTAGAAACAACAGAAATAAATAGAAATACAGGACCTCATAAAAATTTATAATCCTTGTGATTCAAAGAAATTCATCATGAAAGTAAAAAGACAAGCTACAGAGTGGGAGAAACTATTTGGAAAAAATATGTCTGATAAAGGTTTAATATCCAGAATTTATAATGAAATCCTACAACTCAACAACAAAAAACAAACAAACCATTTAAAAATTGCCAAAAGAGTTGAATAGATATTTCACTAAAGAAGGTGTACAAATGGCTAAAAAGCACATGCAAAATATGCTCAATGGTATTAGCCATTAGGGAAATGCAAATCAAAACCACAATGAAATACCATTTATCACCCATGAGAATTACTACTGGAAAAATGAAAGAAAACAAATGTTGAAGAGGATGTGGAGAAATAGGAACACTCATTCATTGTTGGTGGAAAACAGTTCTGCACGTCCTCAGAAAGTTAAGTATAGAATTACTGTATGACCTGGAAATCCCACTCCTAGGTACATACCCAAAAACACTGAAAGCAAGGACTCAAACAGATATTTGCACACCGATGCTCATAGTGGGACTATTTAAAATTCCCAAAAGATGGAAGCAACCCCTGTGTCAACCAAGAGGTGAATGGATAAACAAAATGTGGTATATACATACAATGGAATATTATTCACCTGTAAAATGGAACAGAGTTCTGATACAGCGACAACATGGATGAAACTTGAAGAAATTTGAAGATATTACGTTGAGTACGATAAACCAGATACAAAAAGACAAATACTGTACATTCTAACTGACATAAAATAATTAGATTTTACCTTTTAAGTTCCCATAACTGTACACTAAGTTTCCCTAAATGTCTGTGTTTACTTGTCACACAGCTCCTGGTGGCTGAGGCAGGAGTCAAACCCACAATTTCCTAAGACTTGCTCTTTTGCTAAAAGCAGCACTCTCTGCATAATATATTTTGGAATGGCAGAATGCAACTGAGTACTTTTTTAAACTGGTCCAGGCATGTGGTGGTTCACAAACATTTTTGCCAGTTCTTTGAGTTACCCCTCATTGAGAGGTGGGGTGTATGCCCTCCCCAATAACCAGGGCTGATACAAGTGACTGCTTGTCACTCGCAGATTGCTTTCGAAGCAAGGCTGTATAACATCTATGGTTATGCTTGAAAAGGCATGAGCCACTACTTGTTCACATGCGTCACTCAACTGGGGAGTCCTCAGTCACCAGGTAGGATCCTGAGTCTACCCTGCTGCCAGGAAGCCCTGGCCAATGGGGAGGAGGCATGTAGGTCCTTCAGGCAAAGCCAGCTGCAACCCACAGACGTGGATGACATAGACCAAGATGATTCCAACCCCTGGATGTTGAGCCACCCTCAGCCACGGAGCTTCTTCTTTTGAGGGTCCAGATATCATAAAGCAGAAACAGCCTCCCCACTATGTCCTGCTGAATTTCTAATCCCGGGAAACATAAGCAAAGGAAAATGGCTGTTTTATGCCACTATTTTGTTAAGGAAGTTTTTTGTTTGCTGCCTAGTAATAATGACAAGAATAATTTTCAACAATGAAGTGAATGGGTACAAAGAAAGTTTATTGAAATCTGAGTTTCTTTCCTGCCTTGTTTTGCAGCTTCCAGTCCTGTCTCTAGCAGTAATAGTTGTTACATTTCTGCATATCCTTCTAGATTAACTGAAAATTTGTAAAGTACTGACACTGTGCCAGACATATTTCAAGGACTTTAAATATATTTGCTCATTTATTGTGAATTTACTGTAGTCACACTGGTGGCAGGATGAAGGACAGTCTTGCGCTTCATCTGACTCTTTTCCAAAAATTGGAAGTCTGAACTCAATTCAAACCTGCCTTTTGAATGTGATTCCTGATAGGATGGTTACATTTTTCCTACATATTTCTTAATGATTTTCATTTTCTCTTCTAATTTCACATTCATGTGGGAAATTGATTTCTAGTTTTGTATTTTTCAATCTCTAATTTTTAAAACATTTTTCTGTCCAGCTGCAGGCCTTTAATATTCTCTGTTTTGCACAATATAGCATTACCAGTTCTCTGCTGCATTAACTCAACCACATCCCTCAGTTGGGTACTCAATGGAGAAAATACGACACCATCTATATTGAAGCAGTTTTTAGACCTTGTCAATGACCTATTGGATTTATACATTCTAAAAATTTGCAGTAAATAAGCAGTGATGATCATTTGTACTGTAGCATTTTATACATGAAGGATACCAAATGTGTTTTAAAGATGGAGCTCTGTCATCATCATTGTAAACTTTTTGCTTTTTTCCATGTATTTAGGTCCAGATTATTTCCCATCCTATAGGTATTTCTCATAATCAGATAAAAATTTGAGTGACTGGGTGTCAATTTATGCACCAGAACCCACATTAAATGCTACATTTACCTTAATTATTTATTTTCATCCAACACATTCACCCCCCATAGGAATCCACTGGTGAAAAATATAGTCATTTATTTTTTCTTAATTAATTAGTGAATAGCCAGTCTTTTAGATGTGCAATGTTAGAGGCATTGCTCAGTGAGTCCTAGAGACTGAGAGAAAACTAAAAGCACATACTTAGTTGCATAAAGAGGAAAGGTTGGTCCTATCCAGAGACTATGAGAGGATATATAATCTGATAGTTATATTCTTACAAAGAGAAATATTACCATTTAAAACTAAATTTATATTGATGCTGTTTATCTAATCCAGAACAAATTTTAAATTATTCCTTCTAGAAATGTTTGGTGAGTCAGGAATGACAGAAATGGGTAGGTAGAGGAAGCTTTTCAAATAAAATTGAAACTTCTGTTCTCAATATGTCAGCCTTATTCCACTTCACAGGAGCTCTCACTATGGACTAGGGACCATGTTTGGGTAGGAGAGTTTGGAGACTAACTTCAACAGTTTGGTCAATGATTCAATCAATCACATCTGTGTAATGAAGCCTCAATAAAACCGCTGGGTAGTGAATCTGGGATGAGCGTCCCTAGTTGACAATACTCTCTGAATATAGTCATACTTGGATGCTGGGAAGGTAATGCATCCCAATGGATAATGTAAGCTTTATGTTTGGGACTCTACCAATCTTTGCTCTATGTGTTTCTTTCTTTGGCTGGTTCTACTTTGTATATGTTTGCTATAATAAACTATAATCCTAAGCATAGCTCTTTCCTGGGTTCAGTGAGTCATTCAGGTGAATTCTTAAGCCATGGGGCACCGTGAGCTTGCAGCTTGTGCCTGAAGTAAGGGCAGACTCATTCTGTAGCTGGACTGACTCTGTAGTTTAAACCTAATTCCTCACATCTTGGCTCAAGCACCTCCCCCAGGGCATTGACTCTCTCCCATGAAAACTTTGGTGTAGGAGGGTTTGGAAAGGGAGTTTAGACATCCAGGATATGATCTAAAGGTCTCAAGTGTTCAGGATCTCTGTCCCCAGAAAACCAACTACATATCTTACCCTGGATCCCTCACTCATCAGTGTTGTGACAACACAGGGCTGAGGTGAAGATTCCAGGAGACAAGAGCAGATATTCTCCATGAGCTGTAAAGCATCATGACTATATAAATCCTGAAAGTAAAGAATCCTCCCTTGTCCTGGAGCCACCAAAGTATCTTTTCTGGATGTAAGCACTATGTTTCTTGCTTATTATTCCTTTTATAATTGAACTCTTCACAGAGTGATTTGGATGTGCCAATCATCTTTCTAAGGCTCTACCTGCATTTACTTATTTTCACTCCCATAACATAACAGTACTAAATACTCCCTATGAAAACATCCATATGACAGTGCAGAGCACTGATAAAAGAGGGGTCACACAATTTTCCCAGGCTTGTGTGGCTTTTAAGTGGGATCTGAACCAGTCTATCAGGCACCAGCACCCCATGCTATTGGTCTCTGTGCTGTGCTGCCTCCTAACAGCTGATGAAAAAGGGGATCAAAAGTTTCAACTGTGAATAAATTAGTAATAATTTTCCTATGATCTTCTGTCAGTGAGATGTCAACAAGTCTTTCTATTATGAATGCATTTCCCAGGTCATAGCCACAAGTATAAAAACAGAAAATTTGATCCTTGGTCAAGAAAGTCTACTGCCTGCCACACACAATCGGGACAGCACCACCAAAATAGTTCTCTGTCCACAGAACGGACAGCACAGTCATATAACCCCAAGCAACTACTCCATGGAAGGAACCATGGAAATGCAATCATTATGTTGATTCAAGAGTAAGCACTACAGTTTATTTAAAGTCCTGTACTTAGGAAACACCTTTAAAATGGCTAAGCCATATTCTTATTTTTCATATTTGAAAATTTTAATTTACTAAGTCAATCAGTAATGCTAAGAGCAGATTACTAGAGATGTGGCTCATATTTGCAACTCAACTTTGGTTCACATTTAATGTTAGGCCCACATTTCTAGACAAATGTTGGACATTAGTAGATTGCTGAAAAAGACCTAAAATGAGTCAATCCAGAATCAGAGCTGCCATATTTTTAAAAATATACTTTATGTTTTAGAATAGTTTTAGATTCACATAAAAATTGAGCTCCTAGTACAATAGGTTCCCACATTTTCTGCTGCTGCCCAACCACTTCCTATCTAGCTCACAGTTTCCCTTGTTAACATCTTGCATTAACTCACAGACATGGGTAACATTAACCTAGATGTTTCCCACTTCTACTGTCAAGCCACCCCCAGCCAGTGAGTCTTTCTGCTGAGGCCACAAACATCAACATGCACAAACAGCCATCCTCACCCCACCCAGTATGAATTCCTAACCCCATGAAATATGAGCAAAGGAAAATATTTGATTTATGCCACCATTTTGGAGAATACATTTTCTGCATACTAACGGCAACAAAATTAACACCTTTGCTGAAAACTGAAAAGGTATCAGAGAAGATACATGGAAATCTAAATGTGCTTCCTTCCCTGTTCTGCAGCCCACCAGGTTCTGCATCTGGAAGTTAACAATTGTTAAGTTTTTTCACAGCCTTTCAGAAGTATTAATTGAACATTCCTATAGCATTCATGTTCTACCACCATTTTTCTAAGGCATTTATCTATATTCACTCATTTATGTGATTATCCAGAGGTGGTTGCAGGGAGGAAAGTTCGCCTCTTCATTCGAAATATTCTCCAGAAATGGTAAGTCTGATGTGCAGCTCATAATTGCCTTTAGAATGCTGCTCCTCCAATGGGATGGTTACATTCTTCTTAACACACCTCCTAATCCTTTTTTCAGTTCCGTTCCAAGCTGACATTCAGAGGTGTGAACATGTTCTCTACTTTGGTTGTTATTCTCATCTATATTTTTCTGATTTTTCTATCAAGCTGGGGGCCATGAAAATTTCTCCACTTAAGGACAATAGAAAATTACCTGTTCCCTCCCTTACCTGCCTAACCACTCTCCTCATTTGGGTAAGCATTGGAGAAAAGATGCCATCATTTATATTAAGCAGTACTTATATCTCATGAACACCCTATTTGATTTATTAGTTGAAGAAATCTGGGGTGAATCAGCAGGGATGGGCCTTTGTTCTGCCGCATTCCATTACAGGAAAGGTACTGTATTAGTATTCTAGGACTACCATAAAAGTACCAAAATCTTAGCCTCTTGAAACAACAGAAATTTATTCTCTCACAGTTCTGGAGGTTAAAAGTCTGAAATGAAGGTGTCACAGGGCCATTCTCTTGGCAAAGGCTCAAGGGGAGGAATCTTTCCTTGTCTTTTCCTAGATTCTGGTGGTACCTGGTAACCTCTGGTGTCTACCACTTAGACGTGCATAACTCCAGTTTCAGATCCATCTTCACAGAGCCTTCTCCCTGGTGTGTCTGTGCCTTTCTAACTTTTACTCTTTTTATAAAAACACCAGTCATATTGGACTAGAGAGTCTATGTATGGGATTAAATGTCCATCTCTCAGTGTCCTGCTCTAAAGATATATTTCTTGTTTTAGGGCAGGTCTAATTTTATTTTCTTTCCCCAATTCAGTTATGAGAAACTTCATTGTGAAAATTCTAGTTTTTACTGGAATTTTTCTCTTCCTTTTCTTTTTTGCATCTTCAAGTTTAAGTCAAGAGGATTTGAATGTTTATCAACAGTTATTGTATTACTCTTATTCTTTGGAATTTTTCCAGTTAAATCTAATGCATTTTTAAAATTACCCATTAATAAATATTTAAATCCCTCTTTCAGGGACCCTATAACCTGCTTTTGAGGAGTAACTCCAATAAAATATAAATCTCAAAATTTATCCTCCACCTCCCAACCTCTCCCTCCCCACCCACACAGTAGGAGGAACTGTTTTCCATTTTAGGTGTTGGCATCATTGGAAATGTTACTCAGTTCTGATTTTTAATCCAGAGCTCTTTCAAAAAGTTAAGCTATGTCAGGGTAGGCTAAACATTCACTATATTAGAAACCATACATGTGTCTCCAGACCTAGTTTTTCTCCCTAGGTCTGGTTTTTAGAATGCTGGTGATAAACTAAGCCTGATTTATTATAGGACCATCCTGTACGGGAAAAAACTGTAACTCTAGCTATCTTTGGTCAACCTGAAGAGATATAACAGGGGGACAGATGTGGCTCAAATGGTTGGGCATCCATCTCCCATAAGGAGGGACCTGGGTTCAATACTTGGGACCTCGCAGAAAATTTAAAAAAAAAAGAAAAATATAGAAGGCATGTGGACCACCAGGCTCCACACACAGCACTGTCACGCCCAATGTGCAGTTGAGCCACAAGGCCCCGCAACCAGGTGCACTGCCAGGCTCCGGTGAGCCATGCAGCAAGATGATGACAAAACAGGAGAGAGTCACAAGGAAAGCCAAGATGAGACACACCAAAAAATGAGGAACTAATGCGGCACAGATGGTAGGATGCCTCTCTACCACATCGGAGGTTCCGAGGATTGAATCCCAGTGAAGACAGGGGGAGAAGGATGAGAAGAGAGGACATTAAATACACACAGAGAGTTGCCCAGTGAATGGACACAAAACTAGCAAAAAGAGGAGTGGGGTAAAAAGGGATAAAAGTAAATAAATAAATAAATCCTTGGGAGGGGGGGAAGTATAGGGGAGTAAGATACAGACTATAGTTAGCAGAAATACTTTGATCATGTTCTTTCATAATGTGTTAACAAATGTTTCACAACAGTGAAAAGTATTTGTGGTGGGGTGATGTGTGGGAGCCCTGTATGATGTTATGCATGTTTGTTTTGTAAGTTCACAATGTTTACTGAACACTTATAGTTTATGTATGTTCATGTATGAATGATATACTTCAATAAAGTGCTTATTAAAAAAACACTCCTAGAAGAAAATGTAGGGAAGCATCTTCAAGATCTTGTGGTAGGCAGTGGTATCTTAGACTTTATATCCAAAGCACCAGCAACAAAAGAAAAAAATAGATAAATGGGACCTCCATCAAAGGATTTTGTCAAGAAACTGAAAAGACAACTTAATGGGAGAAAATATTTGGAAACTACATATCCGATACTTCTTCAATATCTACAATACATAAAGAAATCCTTCAATTCAACAATAAAAAGACAAACAACCCAATTTAAAAATGGGCAAAAGACTTGAATAGACATTTCTCAAAAGAGGAAATACATATGGTTAAAAAGCACATGAAAAGATGCTCAACATCATTAGCTATTAGGGAAATGCAAATGAAAACCCCACAATGAGATATTTCACACTCACTAGAACAGCCACTATTAAACACACAGAAAGCTAAAAGTGTGGGGGAGGATGTGTAGTAAAAGGACCACTCATGCACTGCTGGTGGGAATGTAAAATGGTGCAGCTGCTGTGGAAGACAGTGTGGCAGTTCCTCAGGAAGCTTAGTAAAGAATTACCGTATGATCCAGCAATCCCACTGCTAGAACTGAAAGCAGGAACTAAAACAGATAATTTGCACACTGATGTTCATAGTGGCATTATTTTCAACTGCCAAAAGATGAAAACTAATCTAATAAATGGATAAGCAAAATGTGGTGTGTACACAAAATAGAATCTTATTCAACCATAATAAAAGAATGAAGTCCTGATGCATGTGACAACATGGATGAACTTTGCAGGACTTTATATTGAAATAAGTCAGACAAAAAAAACAAATAATATTAAGTTCTCACTGTTATGAACTAATTATAATGAGCAAACTCATAGAGTTATAATCTAGAATACAGGTTACCAGTAAAAGATAGGTGTCATAGCATGTGGAGTTGATATTTAAATTGTACAGAATTTCTATTTAAGCTGATGGTAAAGGTTTGGAAATGGATTGTAGTGATGGCAGTACATTATTGTGAGTGTGATCAACAGCACTGAGCTACACAGTTGACTATGATTAGAAAGGATCTAAGTCTATGTATATTACTAGAACAAAAATTAAAAGATGAAACATAGGCCCTTACAATACACTATTGTAGATGATGGACTATACTTAATAGTACAAGCATAAGAACACTCTTTCATGAATTATAACGAACGTGTGATGCTAATACAATGTGTTAATAGGATGGTTTATGGGAAAATATACATAATGTAAACAATGGACGATAGAACTCTTTTAATGATCTTTCAAATATTGTAACCAAGGTAACTACAGTTAAAAATGTTTTTAAATGCTTTCATCAATTATAACAAATGTTCCATACCAAAGCAAACTCTTCGTGTTGAGATGGTATATGGGAATCCTGTATGTCATCCATGATTGTTTTGTAAACTGAGGCCAACTCTGTCACACTGGGGAGCATAAATTCCAAATTAGGGCCCAGTGGCAGGGCACCAAACTCCTTAGCTGTCAGCCCTTGCCTATAGTGTCTGGATGTCTCCAGAGCCCTCAGGAGACTTTCTGTTTGAGGCAATATTTACTGTGGCAGTCAATGAGATCCTGCTGAGATGTGCATAAGTGTAACCTCTGGAATGACCTCCTGACTCACTGTGAAGTCTCAACCATATAAACTCATTTGTCTTCCCTGTTCCCCTATTTGATCAAGGTCTTTTTCCAGTTGAATTGCTAGGTGGTGCTTGATAGTAATCCCTTGTTGCCAGAGAGGCTCATTCCCGGAAGTCATGTCCCATGCCAGTGAGAAGGTAATGCATTAATATGATGACTTTGGCTTAGAAAGAGGCCACATTTGAGCAACAAGAAGGCTCTCATGACGTAACTCTGA
>JAQZBX010073027.1:0-14981 GCA_029593785.1 Cabassous unicinctus | reverse complement strand
CCGTTATTGGTTGATGGACACTTGGATTGTTACTATCTTTTGGTAACTGTGAATAATACCACTATGTTCATTTGTTTGCAATAATCAGTTCACATCCCTACTTTCAGTTCTTCTGAATATATTTCTTTGTGAGGAACTGCCAAACTGTCTTCTACAAAGCCTGTACCATTCTATATTCCCACCAACAGTGAAGGAGTGTTATTTCACCACATCCTCTCAAGCATTTGAAGTTTTATAGTTTTTTTTAAATAGCCATTCTGTAAAGTGTGAAATATCTCACTGCAGTTTTGATTTGCATTTCCAAAATAGTTAGTGATGTTGAATAGCTTTTCATTTTTCAGGTTTTTATTTTTTTTGTATTTCCTCTTTGGAAGAATGTCTACTGAAGTCTTTTTGCCTATATTTAATTGGGTTAATTGTCTTTTTTCATTGAGTTGTATGATCTCTTTATATAACATTTAAATCAAACCCTTATCCGGTATGTGGTTTCAAAATATTTTCTTCCATTGATTAGGTTGCCTTTTCACCTTCTACACTGTTATTTGCAGAGCAAAAGTATTTAATTTTGAGGAGGTCCATTTGTCTATTTTTTCTTTCATTGCTCATGCGTTAGATGTAAGTTTTAAGAAACCATGATGTAAAAAAAGATCTCGAAGAAATTTCCCTACATTTTCTTCTAGGATTTTTATGTTTAAGCTTTTATAATTAGGTCATCGATCCATTTTGAGTTCATTTTTACGTTAGGTGTGAGATAGGTGTACTTTTTCTTTCTTTTAGCTATGGATATCCAGTTCTCCCAGTCCATTTGTTAACTAGATTGTTCTCACCCAGCTGGTTGGGTATGACAGCCTTTTCAAAAACCACTCGACCATAGATGCAAGGGTGTATTTCAAAATTATCAATTCAATTCCATTGGTTAATATTTCTATCTTTATGCCAGTACCATGCTATATTTACTATGGTAGAAAGGTAATATGCTTTAAAGTGATAGTCTTCCAACTTCCTTTTTTTTTTTAATTATATTTTTTGACATTCAGGGCCTCTTACCATTCCAAATAAATTTGATAATTGGTTTTTCCACTTCTGCAAAAAAGTCTTTTGGAGTTTTTATTGGAATTCTGTTGAATCTGAAAATCAATTTGGGAAGAATTGATATCTTAATGATATTTATTCTTCAAATCCATGAATATGGAGTGCCCTTCCATTTATTTAGGTCTTCTTTGATTTCCTTTAGCAATATTTTTCAGTTTTTTAAATATAGATCCTTTACTTCCTTAGTTAAGCTTATTCCTAAATATTTGCTTCTTTTAGGCACTAGTGTAAATGGAATTGCTTCCTGACTTAATTGTCAGATTTCTCAATAATACTGTGTAGAAACACTATTGATTTTTGCATATAAATCTTGTACCCCACCACTTGCTGAACTCATTTATTAGCTCTAGTAGCTTTGTTATAGATTTTTCAGGATATTCTCAGCATGGGATCATACCATCTGTGTATAGTAAAATCTTTACTTCTTCCCTTCCAATTTGAAAGACTTTTATTTCTTTTTCTTGCCTAATAGCTTTATTTTTTATTTTTGTTTTTATTTTATTTTTCAATGATACTTAGATTACATAGATGTTACATAAAAAATATAGGGGATTCCCATATACCCCGCTCCCTATACCTTCCACATTTTCCCACATTAACAACATCCTTCATTAGTGTGGTACATTAGTTAAAACTGATGAACACATTTTTGAGCATTGCCACTATTCATAGTTATAGTTTACATTGTAGTTCACACTCTCTCCTGCACAATTTTGTAAGTTATGGCAAGATATATAATGGCCTGTACCTGTCATTGCAATGTCATTCAGGAAAATTTCCAAGTCCTGAAAATGTCCCCATATTATATCTATTTTTCCCTCTCCCTGCCCTCAGAACCTCCAGAGGCCACTGCCTCCGCATCAATGATATAAGATCTTCCATTGCTAGAATCACAATAAGTCCTGTTACTGAAGGCAAATCTGCACTCTACGGTGATTCTGTTGGGCCATTGTTTACATGGTAGAAGTTAGTTATTAAGAGCCCTTTAAATGAAACCTTCAATTCTGCTGTTTACACTATTAGGAAAACAGGGATGTTTTTAAACTGAAAAATGTATTGTACAATACATGTTTTTTGAAGTTTGCATATAAATTCATTTTGCAGTGTAGGTGGAATGATGTTGATCATATTTTGAGATATATCTTGCAGTCCTGTGTTTATACAAGGCACATGGTAAACAGTTTTTGGCAATAAAAAGAAAAGAGTTCTTTTCATTCCTCCAGGTATACATTTATCAAGCTATTGATTTTTAAAAATATTTAACCCAAATCTGGTTATGTAAATTCATTGCCCTAAACTATGCTTATTGTGTTTAATCAAGTTCTAGTTTTCCAGCATCAATCATGTATTTCCTGCATTTTCTAAAATGTGTCAGGCTAAAATATTAGACTTGCTTAGAGAAGGTTCTCAACTTATACACTGTGCTATAACTCTGTCTTTGATATATTTGCTTAAAATGTGAGATTATTTTTTTAAAATATATTTTTATTATAGAGATTGTGACCTTACAAAACAATCATGAACTGTGAGGAATTCCCATACAACACCCCTCCACCAACACACTACGTTGTTGTGGAACATTTGTTACAGATTATGAGGAGATAATATCATCATACTGTTCCCACTAATGATGGTCTAGAGCGTACATTTGATATATTTTTTCCATATCCCCTTATTATTAACATAATACATCTTTAGCATTGATGCAAGAATATTACAGTATTGCTTTTAACTATAGTCCATAGGTTACATTAATTTTATTTTTCCCATGCTTCTACACATTCTTGCCACTTTTCAATAGTGATTTACATTTTTTTAGTCCATATTAGGACATTCTTGTATTTGTACTATTAACCACAATTCTCATCCACCTTTTGTTTCACTAAGTTATTCAGTCCCTAGATCATTCTCTAGCTTTCTTTTAATTTACATTTACATTCCTTGACTACCCTTTTCAACCACAATAGCATTTATACACCAGCTGGATTAGTCCTACCATAAACTCTATCGATTTCCATGCTTTTACAATCAAGTTAAATAAACTTCCACATACATTAAGCATCAATGCACTTCCTCAATCTTCCTCATATCTCGAAATAACCTTTATTCTAGGTTATAAATATATGCATTTATTCTTCCTATTTAGTTTATATTAGTGAGACCACACAAGATTTGTCCTTTTGTGTCAGGCTAATTTAACTTAACATAATGTCTTCAAAGTTCATCCATGTTATCATATGTGTCCCAATTTCATTTCTTCCTACAGCAGCATAGAATTCTATCATATGTATATAACACATTTTGTTTATACATTCATTGGTTGATGGACACTTGTGCTGTTTCCATCTTTTGGCAATCATGAATAATGCCACTATGTTTCAGTTCTTCTGGATATATTATTCTTTTTTTCAAAAACCAGGGGAGAGCATGAACACATTCCCCCACTACCACAAATTATGCAGTAAAGTTTCCCGCATTTGGGGAAATCGCAGGGGTCGGCACATCCAGAGTGCAATGGAAAAGCCTCACCCTGGGAAAACCATCTTCGTGATCATGGTATCTCCCCTGCTAGGTAAGTATGGATATATTCTTAGTAGAGGAATTCCTGGATCATATGGCAGTTCTATATTTACCTATCTGAGGAACCACCAAACTCTCTTCCACAGAGGCTGCCCCATTTTATATTCCAACCAACAGTGAAAGAGTGTTCCTATTTCTCCACTCCACATCCTCTCCAGCACTTCAGCGCTTATTGTTTCCTGTTTTGTTTTGTTTTGTTTTGTTTTTGGTAATAGCCATTCTATGCAATGTGAGATGACAGCTCATTGTCATTTTGATTTACATTTCCCTAATAGCTATTAATATGGAACTTTTTTTAATGTGCTTTTTGGCCATTCATATTGCCTGACTAGAGAAATATGTAAGTCTTTTGTCCATTTTTAAATTGGATTGCTTGATCTTTTATTGTTGAGTTGTACACAATCTTTATATAGGAGCTTTCCAAATATTTTGTCTCATTGAGTGGGCTGGTTTTCCACCTTATTGATGAAGCTCTTTGAATTACAAAAGTGTTTAAATTTCAGATGGTCACATTTTTCCATGTTTTCATACATTGCTCGTGCTTTTGGTGTAAGGTTAAGAATCCACCACCTAACAAAAGGTCTTGATGATGTTTCCTAAAATTTTCTCCTAGGAGCTTTATGTTTGTAGATTTTATAGTTTTAGGTTTTTGATCCATTTTGAGTTAATTTTTGTATAAGCTGTGAGTTAGAGGACCTCTTCCTTTCTTTTAGCTATGGATATCCAGTCCTCACAGCAATATTTGTTGAATAGATTGTTCTGCCCCAGTTGCATGGGTTTGACAGCCTTGTCAAAAATCACTTGATCATAGATGGGAGGGTCACTTTCTGAACCATCAATTTGGTTCCATTGTTCTATGTGCCTATCTTTATGCCAGTACCATGCTGTTTTTACCACTGTACCTAGGTAATATGATTCATAGTCCAGAAGTGAAAGTTTCCAACTTTCTTCTTCCGTTTAAAAATGATTCTGACAATTCTGGGCCCCTTACCCTTCCAAATAAATTTGATAATCATATTTTCCATTTCTTTTAAAAAGGCTGGTGGAATTTTTATTGAATTGTATTGAATCTATATATCAATTTGGGTAGAATTGATATCTTAACGACATTTAGTCTTCCAAATCATGAGGATGGAAAGTTCTTCCATTTATTTAGTGCTTTTTATTATTTCTTTTAAAAATGCATTGGAGTTTTCTGAATACAGTTGCTTTTAGCTCTTGGTTAAGTTTATTACTAAACATTTAATTCTTTTAGTCAGTTTGTAAATGGAATTTTTCCTGGTTCCTCCTCAGATTGTGCATTACTAGTGTATAAAATCACTATTGATCTTGTTTATTAATCATGTATCCTGCCACACTGCTGAAATCGTTTATTAGCTCTAGCAATTTTGTTGTAGATTTTTTTGGGACTTTCTAGATATAAGATCATATCATCTGTGAGTAGCAAAAGTTTTAAATCTTCCTTTCCAATTTGGATGCTTTTTATTTCTTTTTCTTTCCTGATTCCTCTAGCTAGAATGTCTAGCAAAATATTGAAAAACAGTGGTGACAGTACTCATTCTATTCTTGTTACTGATCTCAATGTGAAATCTTTCAGTCTTTCACCATTGAGTGCAATGTGAGCTGTGGTTTTTCATATATGATCTTTATCATGTTTAGAAAGTTTCCTTCAATTCCTATCCATTGTTGTATTTTTATCAAGAAAGGATGCTGTATTTTGTCAAATGCCTTCTATGCTTTAGTCAATAAGTTCCTGTGATATTTATTTTTGATTTTTTTATATATATATTTTTAATTGTTCATAAAAATCAAGATTTTTCACAGTACATACCAATATTGGTAAAATGATATATAAATACATATGCATATATGTGCATTTTCTTACATAAATGTTATTTTATATATATATATATATATTTTAAAGGTGCTTAGATTACCTAATTATTACTCAGAAATTACAGAGATTTCCATGTTCCCCACCTCCCACACCTCCCACAACATCCCATACCAACATCCTTCATCAGTGTGAGATATCACCCGCAATGGATATACACATCGGTCTATTCTTGATTTTTTAATGTGGTATATTACACTGATTGATTTTCTTGTGTTGAACCACATTTCCATGCCTGGTATAAAACCCACTTGATCATGGTGAATAATTATTTTAGTTTGTTGTTGGATTCGATTAGCAAGTATTTTTGAGGATTTTTGCATCCATATTCATTAGGGAAATGGATCTGTAATATTTTTTTCATAATATATTTATCTGGCTTTGTTATTGGGATGATATTGGTTTCATAGAATGAGTTTGGTAACATTCCTTTTTGTTCAATTTTTGGAAGACCTTGAATAAGATTGGTATTAAATCTTCTTTGAATGCTTGGTAGAACTCACCTGTGAAACTATCAGATTCTGGGCTTTTCATTTTGGGTAGTTGTTTGATGACTCTTTCAATCTCTATTTGTGATTGGTTTATTGAGATCCTATATTTCTTCTAGGGTCAGTGTAGGTTCTTAATACATTCCTAGAAATTTTTCCATTTCACCTACATTGCCTAGTTTGTTGGAGTACAGTGGTTCATAGTATCCTTTTATGATATCTTTAATTTCTTTGGGGTCATTAGTAATGTCTCCATTTTCATTTTTTATTTATTTGCATTTTGTCTCTTTTTTTTTCTTTGTCAGTCTAGCTAAGGGTTTGTCAATTTCGTTAATCTTTTCAAAGAACTAACATTTGGTTTTATTAATTCTCTCTATTGTTTTTTGTTCTAAATTTCATTTATTTCTGTTCTGATCTTTTTTATTTCTTTCTTTCTAAGTGCTTTCAGATTAGTTTGCTGTTCTTTATCTAGTTCCTCCAGCTGCATAGCTAGGTTATTGATGTTAGCTCTTTCTTCCTTTTTAATGTAAGCATTGAGGGCTATGAATTTCCCTCTCAGCACTGCCTTTGCTGCCTCCAATAGGTTAAGATATATTTTGTTTTTGTTTTCATTTGTCTTGAGATAAATGTCTTGAGATATTTATTTATTTCTCTCAATAAATAAATTTATTTACTTATTTATTTGATTCATTGATTATTTCATAGTGTGTTGTTTAATCTCCATGAATTTGCGAATTTTCACTTTTTCTGCCTGGTTTTGATTTTCAGCTTCATTCTAGTAGGATCAGAGAAAGGGCTCTGTATAATTTCAATCTTGATGAATTTATTGAGATCTGCTTTGTGAGCCAATATATGGTCTATTCTGGAGAAAGATCTATGAGCACTTGAGAGGAAGGTATATCTTGCTGTTTTGGGGTGCAATGTTCTATATATGTATATTAGATTTAGTCCATTTATCTTATTATCCAATCTCTCTGTTCCTTTTTCGATCCTCTGTCCAGATGTGCTATCCAATGCTGAGAGTGATGTACTGAAGTCTGCAACTGCTATTGGAGAGACTACTATTTCTCTTAAGTTTTGCCATTGTTTGCCTTATGTAATATGGGGCTTCCTGGTTAGATGCATACACATTGATGAGTTTTAGTTCTTCTTTGTGAATTGCCCCTTTTATTAATATGTACTGTCATTCTTTATCTCTAATAACAGTTTTGATTTTAAAACCTATTTCACCTGATATAAATATAGCTACTCCAGCTTTTTTTATTTTTTTTTTTGTTACTGCATGTCTGGAATATCTTTTTCCAGCTTTTCAAGTTCAATCTATTGTTGTCTTTGGGTCTAAGGTGAGTCTCTTGTAGAAAGCACATTGATGGCTCATATTTTCTTATCCATTCCCCTATTCTGTATCTTTTGATTGAAGAGTTTAATCCATTAACATTCAAGGTTATTACTGAAAAAGCAGTTCTTACTTCCTGGATTTTGACCTTTGGGTTTTATCTTTCATATTTTATTTTCTCCAATCTTTTTACACTTTGAGTTACTTTTACTGATATAATCTTCATTTCTGTACTGTCTTTCAAACCTCTTTTTCCTGTCTTTCCTTTTCAGGTTGTAGCTCTCCCATTAATATTTCTTGCAAAGCTAGTTTCTTAGTTAAAAACTCTGTGAGTTTCTGCTTATCTGTGCTTATTCTAAACTCACCCTCATTTCTTAAAGACAATGTTGCCAGATATAAGATGCTTGTTTGGCAGTTTTTTTCTTACATTACATTAAATATGTCATATCACTGCCTTCTAGCCTCCATGGTTTCTGAAAAGAATTCAGCATTTAATCTTATTACGTATCCCTTGTATGTGATGCATAGCATTTCTCTTGCTGCTCTCAGAATTCTCTGTCTTTTGCATTTGACATTTTGATTAATAAGTATCTCAGAGTAGTCTATTTGAATTTATTGAAATAGGACTACTTTGTGCATCTTGGACATGGATATCTATGTTCTTCAATAGGTTTGGGAAATTTTCAGCCATTATTTTTTCAAATATTGTTTCTCCCCCTTTTCCCTTCTCTTCTCCTTCTGGGACATCCATTTTATGTATGTTTATATGTCTCTGCCATCATTTACATGTTAATTTTTCCCCATTCTTTTCTTTATCTATTATTTGCTTTAGGAAGCCATGTCTTCAATTTCACTGATTCTTTTTTCTGCATCCTCACATTTGCTTTTATCTTCCTCTAGTGTATTTTTCATTTAATTTATTGTGCTTTTCATTCCCATAAGATCTGTTATTTTTCTATATATGTTTTCAAATTCTTCTTTGTGCTCCCTGTTTTTCTTCTTTTTATCCTTTTCATCTTGTTCCTTTGACTCAACCATATCTTCCTGTTTCTTTGTGTGGCATGTAATTTTTTTTGGTGCCTTGGCACCTGTCTTACTAGATGTGTTTATTCTGGGCACAATTTCTCCTTTTACTTTAGGGCTTTCTTGTCCTTTCTCCCTTGATGGTTGTGTAGTAATGTAGTTGGTACTGTAAGCTCTGGACCTGATGCTGCCCACATTGCCTTCGGAAATGATGAAACTTCTTCCACCTTTCTCCTCCAGGTATAGAGATGGAGCTGCAGCTGTGTGTAATAATCCAAGCTGTGCAGGCCAAGACTCTCTGTAGTTGCCTGGAGAAACTGATGAAGTTTCACTCCCTTTCCTCCCCTGACTGTAGTGGGATTGATGCTGCAGATGTGGGCAATAAACTAAGGTTTTCAGGCAAAAACTGACTTAAGTTACACAGGTAGCGACATAGTACTGAGCCCCTCCCCCCACCAGTGGTGGGGATTGACCCTCCAGAATGCCCAATGATATCATCCTTGTGGGTGAAAACGCCTGCAGTTACCTTGAAAGGCTGAGGGAATACTGTCCCTTCTCCCCTTTAAAGGGGGAGAGGGAACCACAGACACCTAACAGACTAGTTCTTGTGGGCTGAAAGCAATGGCAGTTGCCCAGAGAGGCAGAGGAAATACAGCTCCACTTTTAGCATATTGGGCTGTGGGGTTGGACCCACAGACACCCAGTCCTGCAGGTCAAAATAACCTGCTGTTGTCTGGAGATTTTCAGTTAACACCAGCCCCTCCTATCTTATTGGAGTTTGGGGTTGGATCCACAGGTGTCCAACAGTCCAGTCTGTGAAGGCCAAAAGTGTCTTCCATTGCCCAGAGAAGCAGAGGAAGCACAGATCCTCTCCTATCCTTTTCGGGGATGAGGAGTGAGCCACAGGTGTCTGACTATTCAAGCTCTGTAGGCCAAAAGCACCTGCAGTTGCCTAGAGAGGCTGGGGAGTCACCATTTGCCGCTTTTCCTATCACATGTGGAGGTGGAGCCACAGACACCCAACAGTACAGTTCATGCAGGCCAAAAGTGCCTGAAGTTTTCAGATAGGCTGAGGAAACTTCAGTCCCTCCTATCTTTCCATCCTGCTTAGCCTAATTTGGGCTCCAGGAATATTCATTCACATATATAAGCATAAATTTATTTTTTTAACAATTTGAATAGAGCACTTTTAAGAGTTTTTATTGGTTAATTTTATATTGCCATCCTGATTTATGAAGATATACACTGAACAAATATGCAGACACAAGTAGAGAGTTAGACACAAAAACACAACTTGCTAATGTTACTTATAATTTTCATTTTCTTACAAATAAGTTTAACTGTAAGATAACATCCAAAAGATCTGTTTGAAGGCTATTTCTAATAACTCTAATTTGCACTGTGACCATGAAGTTTTGCACCAAGAATTTCATTTCTTTTAATTATTGGTTTATAACCAAATTGTTCCCAATGCTTTAAAAAATGCTATTTTCCTTTACTTCAGAACTTTGCTTATTTCTCATTTTGGCAGAACTTGGATGGAAAACACTAATTCTAGGATATTCTCCTTGATGTCATTGAAGTCTCAGGGAAACCTGGTTTTTCTCAAGACTTGTTGCTTTTAGGAACATTAACAATCGAGTTGGGAGGCCTCCCCCACTCCCCAGTCCTCAGAGATAACAGAACTTTGGCAGCTGCTGGACTGGAAGAGTAAGCATTCAACCCCAATAGTCAAGAATTCCACCAGGCAGCAATTTAGTCCACACTTGGAGTCAAGAGGGAAAGCAGGGTTATTGGCACCAGTGGAAATCAGGAGACAGGGTTTTCTCAAATTTGCTTTCCCCTGAGCCATAGTGGGCAGAAGTTGTCATGAAATAACCATAAGCAAAGGCAAAAGGTGAGGTTAGACTTGAAGTAACAATAAATAAAGGAAAACTCAGTTTAGAGTTATCATCACAATAGCTGAAGTCTAAGGGCAAGGTGAAGCTAGTCACAAAATAACCATAATCAACCAAATTAAAGTTTAGTGTATAATTACCATTACTATAGCAAACACAATCTAGACCCGAAGTAGCCATAAGCAAAGTTTAATTAGTCTGATTACCATTACAATAAGTTCTAGGCTAAATCCACCTTGTATAGCAATTTTAGATATTATCCTTCTGCTGCTTTATAATATCAAGGAATCTATACAATGATCATAAATTTTACTTACACCTTCTAGTAAGTTTCCACTTAAAAACAATTTTGGCACCTCCGTTTATTAACTAAGCAACTAAAACAATTTTTAGCAACTACTTTGTTAAGTTTTTCTGATTTTTCAGCAGCTGAAATAATTCCACTTGTGATTTATATATCAAACCCAGTTTCAAGATAGTATTGACATTTAAAAACTCATTTTTAGGTTACCTTTTACTGTTATCCAATTTGTAACAGGCAAACCCCAAATCTTACTTATGAATTCCTAGGCACAAGCAGACTAACAAAGTTAAAGCAAGCACAGATTAGAACAAGAGAGAATTTTACACACTTAACTTAGCTTAGGGAAGGACTTGATTTTTGAATCACCTAGATGCAAAGCTCTCAGGATATGTCCTTGGCAGAAACTTCATGCAGGACCCTGAAGTTTAGTTCCTAAAGTAAAATCCCTAGGCAGCTGCTAAGTACGGAGCAAAGGTGTCTAAAAAAGCCCTGTCCCTAATGAAACATGAATTGGGGTTGCATCCAATTAGTCACCTCCTACAAGGGATAAAACCCTGCAAGTCTTTTTTTTTGAAACTATTGGGAGTGTTACAAGGAAATAGACAGGGAGCTAGGAAAGATAGGAAACTTTTAATTTTAGTTGATGGCACGTGAGGAGTTTCCTTATTCTACAAAGGGAGAGGTTTAGTAAATGGAGTGCATTTCCTTATTCCTTTAAGGAGGCATGAGCACATGTTCTCTGGCCCTCAGATCTGTCTGTCCTCTCCTTCTCACTTACACAGGTTTAACTGGAATTCAGAGTCCCATACACAACCCACTCTTGGCCATGCTGCGGCCATGTGGTGTGGCAGGAAAAGATTAGCCTCTTACTTTTAGACCAACAGTAGGCAGATTGTCCCAATTTCTGAGAAGACATCCCAATAGGGAGTCTGCTGGAATGTTGGAAGGGCCACCCATTATCCTAGGGGAGGATAAAATGCATTTGTCAATCTGGACTGCATTACACTGCTAGACCTGACTGAACAGATTCTTGCCAAACCAGCATCCTGGAAATCAGGGAGCCCTGCTCTCTGTCTCCACATTCTGGGGACTGGGATCCTTATATCTCGGGTCATCCCCAGAGCCTTAGAGGTCTTGGGGGCATCTAGGTCCAGCTTCCAGGCCGAACATCCAAGCTGGGCTGACACTATGAAAAGGGTTGGCTAAGGACCTTTCTTTTGCCTAAATTGCAGAGATCTTCAGAGTTAGCCATGAGCGAGCTCATCTCATGGCGACTCCCAGGATCTGTGTTCCACAGTTAAACCTGATATTAAAAGCCCATTAAAAAAACTAGAGACTAATTGTCCTGTGACTTGCCAGCAAGCAGCCTCAGGGGCCCCCTGAAACAATCTCAAGGCCTACCCAGGGCAGAGAAGAAAAGCCTCTGAACACAACCGAGTGTAGGACTCTTGCCTCATTACCAAATGCATTTTCAATTTCTAAGTCATTTTAAAGTATCTCACAGACCCAAAATGAGGACAGAAGTAGTTGGAAGATTAAAGGCACTTCTACTTAAGAGGAGTTAGTTAGTGGTCTCAGAAAATGATAGAATAGCTGATAGACATTCTGAACTCACAGAAAGAACTGGTAAACTCTTGCTTGACTTAAGCCACATGCTCAGTCCGATTTCAAGGATGGTTTCACCCATGACCCAGAACTTCCTTGGATATGCATGGCATCAGGGCTAACTCCTATCACCTCCAAAGAGGGAGTCAGAAGTCTGGACAGACTGAGTTTATGTTCTTTGGGAGCCTCTCCAGGAACCCCCTTTAAGATGACAGATTAAAGACACATCTAATTAAAAGGTGTTAACTAGCAGTCTAAGGAAACGAGAAAAAATGGGGGATAGCCATTCTGAACTCACAGAGAGGGCCTGGAAAACTCCTGGCAGACTCCTGCTCAACTTAGGCCACATGCCCAGTCATGTCTCAAGGATGGTTTCACCCACCACCCAGAACTTCCTTGGATCTACACATTATGGGGGCTCTCCCCTACAACCTCCAAAAATGGATTGCTAAGTTTGGGCAGACCAAGTTTATGTCCTGTGGGAGCTTATCCAGGAACTCCTTTAAAAGTGGCAGAACCAATAGAGGGCACAGATAGGCTATTTTTAAATGCTTAGACAAGCCAGGACTTGCCAACTGTTGGGGAGGCTAACCTGCTTCTAGAACTCCTGGCTGCTGCTTGCCAAATGAAGCAAGGGAAGTGTTAAAGTTCTCTAGGTTCTTGGCTATGTCACATAAAAGAATTTAAGAACATGCAAGTTTAGTTAGGCCAATAAAAAGAATTTATTGGGAAATGGGGGAAAAGAACAAAGCTTGCTGAGAAATGGGAGAGAAGGACATAAATATGCAATGAGGTTTGGTGCAGGCTCCTCAAGGCAGAGAAAGCCTTAATTCATTTTATAAGTAGTTAATGAATGTGCATATAAGATAAAGGAATAGTTCTCTTAAATATTGTCATTATTTTGCTTGCCATATGCTTGTCTTGTTGTTGTCTGTACTATCTTTGTGAGTTTATGTCCAGAGCAGAAACACTGCCACTGTAAAACTGAAATTGGCAATTTATACCAAGCCCAGCTTGTCTACCACACTCTCTCCCTAGAGCTAACAGTACAGAAGAAACTGGACATGGCTTAGAAGCTCTAAGACATCAAACAAACTTTCTTGCCACTGTGGTGCTGCAAATTACGGGGCACTTAACAAGCTAAAAACAGCACAGAGAGGAGCATGCTATTCCTTAAGTAAGAATGCTTTCTCTATGTAAATCACTCTGAAATAGTCTTAGACAGCATTCAAAAGCTGCAAGATGAAGCCCACCAACTTCAGGAGAATGCAGCTTTTGGAGACACCTAGCCTTTCCTACTCTCATGGTCCACTAACCTTTCAGTGGGACAATATATCTTTAAAATTCTAATTAAGTTCATTCCTTTCAGAATCAACACCTCGTTACCCATTCGGGGATTTCACCCAACTCCATCTGCGGTGCCACACTCATCTTCCCCCAAGTGTGATAGAGTAGCAAGAGGGTTTTACACCTTGTCAGGTAAGGCCTACTGTCCCTAACCAACAGGAAATATTTATTGAAAAATGACCACAGTCCTTCAGCACACCCATAAGAATAAGGGTGTAAACCTTCTGAGCGAGGAATTGAGGCAGGCTGGTTTAAGGAATAGGAAGATGAGTCTAAAACCCAGCAGAAAAACATGGTCATGAAACACATGGCCATGGAACCCTGCCTGGAAACTGCCTGAGGGAAAGACCTCACCAGAAGCCTG
Organism: Cabassous unicinctus; assembly: GCA_029593785.1. Classification (NCBI taxonomy): domain Eukaryota; kingdom Metazoa; phylum Chordata; class Mammalia; order Cingulata; family Chlamyphoridae; genus Cabassous; species Cabassous unicinctus. Next base: position 1,050 of record JAQZBX010073027.1, on the reverse strand, counting down.
CTGGAAGTATCCCACAAGAACCCAGCTATGAGACCTCCATTTGGAATGAGATTTCATCTGGAGTCAAGGGAAAGCCTCAGATATCTTTAAGGGGTTCAATCATTGGGCCCCCTGGGGAAATTTTGGGTAGGGTAATTAATCAGAACAGCAAACATCTGGGACCCATCACCTGAACATTAGCAGGTGAAGGAATAATTAATAGCTTAAAAAGTAGGCACATAAGCCCAATCTCTCTCTCTGCCTGGAGCAGCCCACACCACACCACACCTAGGGATTCATAATCTATTATTCTCTCCTGTTTCTGTTCTCTTCACCCATTTTTCTTAATAAACTACTGGCCTAACTAAACCGGCATGTCCGTAATTTCTTTTATGTAGCACAGCCAACAACCTAGAGGAATCCAGCTTCAAATATATGTTCACATTTCACTCATATCTACAAAACTGACAGTGAGTTGTTCATACTGATAACCATTTTTTGTAACATATTCCCTCATGTCACAGTGGTAATTTATGTGTCAACTTGGTTAGGATACATTACCCAGTTATTTGATCAAACACTAATCTAGGTGTTGCTGTGAAGGTATTTTGCAGGTGTGGTTAACATCTACAATCATTTGACTTTAAGTGAAGAAGACCACCCTCAGCAATATGGTGGGCCTCATCCAATCAGTTGAAGAGTTTAAGAGCACAAACTGAGGTTTCTAGAGGAAGAAGAAATTCTGATTCAAGACTAATATATAAGTTCCTGTGCAAGTTTCCAGTCTGCTGACTGCCAGATTTCAGACTTCTCAACTCCCAAAATTGCATAAGTCAATTCTTGAAATAAACATCTTCATATATATATCTCCTACTGCCTCTGTTTCTCTGGAGAACCCTAACTGATACAGTATAGTCATAATTTAAACAAGAGGAGCCTAAAAAAACAATAAACAAAAATGAATCCCACAAAATCCAAACACAAAATTTTCTATTTCTCAATGTGTAAGTTCTGCTTTATTTTAAATCAGTAATTAAGAATAAACTGTACTTGTATTTTGTATTTACTGCC
>JAQZBX010073026.1:0-14981 GCA_029593785.1 Cabassous unicinctus | reverse complement strand
TTCCAAGGGCATTCGTATCACAAGTACATGATAACTGGTTGTGCCAGTAATTCTAGTGATGCTACGACAGTTCCATGTGAACAGGTGGTAGCAGCTGAATGTCTCCATTTTAACATTTGCCATCAACCTTCCTCAAAACAAATCCTGTTTAAAAAAAAAATTAATTTTATTGATAACTTCTCCATATCCACTCAACAACACTCCCCTTTCTGCCTTCCCCATCCTCTACTAACCTCTAATCTACTTTGCTTCTGCAAATTTGCTGTTTCTAGACATCTCTTATGAGTGACATCGTGCAATATTTGTCCTTACGTGTCTTGCCTTCTTTTCTGAACACCTTTTAATAACATGTTTACCAACAGCAAATTTACTGTCAATAGATAATGTTCTTGGGACCTCTTGACCCACGCTACAAATGCATCCCTCATTCCCATGCCACTCCTTTGCCTGGCGTTGACACCAATTTCATGCTTCAGAACAGACACCGTCTGTAATGGTGTTCTTTACTCTCCATTTCCCCTGATGTGTTCATGCAAACTGCTTTTCTGTTGACAGGCACTTTCTTCACCCCGTTATTTCCCAAGCACAGTGTTTAGAAATAAAGCACTTTAGATATAGACCTTTTAATCAGGGCAGGATGCACTTTGACTTGCTCTCTGCTGTACAGCTGCGTGCCTGCCATGTGGCTCCTGCACTGGACAGGCTCGGGGGGCTTCCCCGGTCAGATCTGCAGGTTCAAGTAGGTTATTGCAGTGACCAGTCAGTGAAGCAGCAGCAGGGAATGAACGCTATAGAATTAATAATTACTAATTATACTTACATTCTCAAATTCCCGTTATTTATGTGATAAGTGAATAGCAAATAATATATTTTCTCCTGTAACCCATTGATTCCACTCTTGGGAGCAAATGATTCTGTTGCGTTGGATGATATTTAGGGTGGAGCTAGAAAACTGTTAAGAAATGAATTTGGGGTAAAAGCAAATATTCTTTAGGCAGCAACAAACTGGGCAGGTTTTATTTTTCAAATAAACTCATAAATGTCCATCCACCTCTTACTGCTCCCACACAAGGGGACGTTCTGAGGAAATAGCAGTAACTACCACCAGTGTATGAGCGGTTATTGGGTGCCAAATTCAGTAAAAGCTTCTATAATTCCCAGGGCTCAGAGAGATTCTCTGATTTGCACAGGAGCACACAGGTAGTCAGTGTCTGGCACAGAGCTCTCTTAAACCTGAGACCGCATTGCCCTCCCAATAGAAAACCCCGGGAAAAGCCACAAGTTTTGGAGCTTCAGAGTTGCAAAGATTCATGCAACAGCCGTTAGCAATACTGAGAATGCTGGAGCCAAAAGGTGGTATTCTAGTGGCTGAATTTTTGGCGATTAGATGAGCCTGAGAATTCTTCATAATGACATACTAAGGGCAATGCCAGAAGCCACCAAACCTGCACACTCCAATGAGGACAATGTGGTTAGAGACTGGCAGTTGAAGTAGCAGAAGCAGCAGAGAAAACTGGACCAGTGCAGGGACCTGTATGCCAGATACACTTCTTTTTATTTTATTTTATTTTATTTTTTTAAAAGATACTTAGATTATACAAATGTCATATAAAAAATATAGGGATTCCCATTTGCCCCACTCCCCACACCTCCCACATTTTCCCACATTAACAACATCCTTCATTAGTGAGGTACATAAATTGCAATTGATGAACACATTTTGGAGCTTTGCCACCAAGTTTGGATTACAGTTTACATTGTAGTTTATACTCTCTCTCACCCAATTCTGTAGGTTATGGCAAGATATATAATGGCCTGTATTTGTCATTGCAATGTCATTCAGGATAATTCCCAAGTCCCAAAAATGCCCCTGTATTACACTTATTTTTCCCACTCCCGACCCTCAGAACCTCCAGTGGCCACTGCCTCCACATCATTGATATAATTTCTTCCATTGCTAGAATCACAGTAAGTCTATAGTAAATACCAGTAAGTCTACTTTAGTCAATAGTACATTCCCCAGTCCTGAGGATTCTGGGATGGTGATGTCCACTCCACCTCTAATTGAGAGGGGCTTGGATCCCATGGGACAGATGGATGGGACTCTCTTGCTTGCGGTTATAGACTCTCTCGGTTCCTTGACATGGTCATTGTCCATCCTCACCTCCTTGTTAGTTTCCTGGGTGAGACCAATGAACTGGAGAGTAGGTATTGCAACTCTTTTGAGATTCAGGGCCCCACTGGCACATGGAGAGCCCAAAGATTTAAGTCTCTTGGATGTACACCTACCAACTCTAGTACCAACTATAGGTTCAAATAGAAGGGGCAGAAGAGCCATGTGTAGGGAAACCACAACTGAGTCCAACTTGTCACACTGGGGAGCATAAATTCCCAAGTAGGGCCCACTGGCAAGGCACCAAACTCCTGAGCTATCTGCCCTGATTATAGTGTCTGGATGTCTCCAGAGCCCTCAATGTCTTCACCGAGAGAGCAGTTTGGAGGACAACCCCATACTTTGTGTATTATTTGTAATTTGCTGCCTGTATTTGCATGGAAAATGATTTGGTTAGATTATTCTCAACCAAACTTGACATTTTCAAATTTGAAGTCTCCCCATTTATTACAGAGAGCAGCCTGGCCAGGGTGGCCCTAGCTGATGCATGCAGTTATGCACCGTGCAGTAATGAGACAGCTTAGGTGGGAATCAGTCTCACCCAACAGCCCCAAAGAGGGGGAGAGTTTAAGGGAACCAGCTGCTCTTACACCTACATTAGAGCCCCACACACAAAGCTTTGTGGATCACCTTCTCTCAGCATTAATAATCAATATAACCATCTAAAATATTCAATACATGTAAAACATCTTTCCCTGACTGCTGCCAAAACAATCCTACATTCTTATCTCTTACCATTGTTAAGCCAATGTTTAATTATATCTGTGATGGATAAGTATGTTCTCCTGCCAAAAAAAACCAAAACACTACTCCCCAAGCAAACATCCAACCTTTATTCTTTAACTTAGGTGGTTTTAAAATTATTCCTCTGAGCAGATCTCCACCAGTGGTGTAAAGCCAGTCAGTCAAGTGAACGTTCTTTCGGCAGCCACTCAAGGGAGGAAGGCTTTAACCCTGCGAAGATGTTGAGGAATCTTCTGGGGTATAGAAGCACTACTGATTTTTGTGTGCTGATTTTGTACCCTGCCACTTTGCTGAATTTGTTTATTAGCTCTAGGACATTGTATATTTATCAGGACATTGTATATACAGGATCATGTATATGAAAATAATGAATGTTTTACTGCTCCTTTCCAATTTGGATGTTTTTTTTTTCTTTTCTTTTTCTTGCCTAACTGCTCTCTCTAGAAGCTGAATAACAGTAGTGACAGTGGATATCCTTTTCCTCTTCCAGTTCTTAGAGGGAAAGCTTTCAGTCTTTGACCATTGAGTATGATGTTAAATGTGGGTTTTTCATATATGCCCTTTATCATGTTGAGGAAGTTTCCTTCTATTCCTACTTTTCCATGTGTTTTGATCAAGAAAGGATGCTGGATTTTGCCAAATGCCTTTTCTGCACCAACTGAGACAACTAAGTGGTATTTTATCCTTCATTCTGTTAATGTGTTGTATGACATTAATTAATTTTCTTATGTTATACCACCCTTGCATAACTGGGATAAAACCCACTTGATCATGGTGAATAATTCATTTAATGCATTGTTGGATTGATTTGAAATTATTTTGTTGAGTACTTTTGCATCTATAATCACAAGAGAAATTGATCTGTAATTTTCTTTTCTTGTAGTATCTTTATGTGGCTTTGGTATTAGGGTGATGTTGGCCTCATAGAATGAGTTAAGTAGTATTCCCTCTTATTCAAATTTTTGGAAGAGTTTGAACAGGATTTGTATTAATTATTCTTGGAATGATTGGTATAATTCACCTGTGAAGCCATTTGGTTCCAGGCTTTTCTTTTGTGGGAGGTTTTTGATGACAGATTTGATCTCTTTCTGATGAAAAATCAGCATGCAATCTTATTGAGGATCCCTTGCAAGTGATGCATTCCTTTTCACTTTCTGCTTTCAGAATTCTCTCTTTATCTTTGGATTTTGACATTGTGATTAGTATGTGTATGTTTGTGTATTTCATGCTGCCCTGCAAATCCCCGAGACACTGCTCAATTTTTTCTTTTCTTTTCTCTGTCTGTTCTTCTGACTGTATGGTTTCGATTGCCTGTCTTTTAGGTCACTGTTTCTTTCTTCTGCCTGTTCAAATATGCTGTTGTAGGGCTCTAATATATTTGTAATATCCATTATTGTGCCTTTCATCCTCATAATTTCTGTTATGTCTCCTTTTTAAATTTTCAAATTCTTTATGCTCACACTTAGTCTTCCAGCGCCCCAACAGGGCTTATCGCATGCTCCCCGTGAAACTTTCCAGTCTGGATGACAGCACAAATCATCCTTGTGGAGACGAATCTGGAAGGAATGAATCATGGGCCTCTTGGAGTCCCAACCAGCCTGAAGCACTTGGAAATGAATTTGCTTGTCAGAGAACAATTGACAAAAGAAAGAATAATCATGATTCAATTTCGAGTCTGAAAAAAGCTGCTCTTAATCCCTTCTTAAAATAGCAGTGCTCCATTCCTTCCTTGAACCCATAAAAAATGTGCAAGCCTGAAAATTTTTCAGCCTTGTTTCACAGATGGCTTGTAAAGTCTGTGCAGCACATGTAACACATCACCACCTAAAACAAGGAACACCGACCACAACATAAGAACCAAACAAAAGAGATTAATTAGAAAAAAAAAATGCATTTCTTCATAAGCCCATCTCCCAGTTCCAAGGAATTCAGGAACAACACCAGCTTTCTTTCCAGTGGAACAGTTTATGAAGAATTGTTCAGCATTGAGGAAAACCTGCAGGCCACGGAGAGTCATGTCAGTTTGTGTCTTTGAGGGGAGTCCTAGGACATGCTGATTTCTTGCTCCGTCAGTGGGGCTGCAGAGGGGGAGTGCTGGGGGCTGCATCCTGTCCTCATAGACAGGCTCAAATGCTGACCACATACCTGTGAGCCCATGTGTGAACTCTTTGACAGTGTCATTGGCGCAGGGTGGACTCATTTGTGAGTAGGATCTTTGAAGGTCTTTGGGTGGCCCCAGCTGGAGCAGGGTGGGCTTTAATCCGTAAAACTGGGGCCTTCTAAGGGATGCAATTCAAGGCAGTCGGAGAAGCCAGAAACCAGCAGAACCAGCCCTCACCAAGGGCTACGACCCCGGGAGGGAGCACGGCTTCGCCCACATCTGGACCTTGGACTTCTGGCCTCCACTGTGAGCCAAGAATGCTCACGCTTTGAGCCACCAACTGTGGGCGCCACCGCAGAGTTGCAGACCGAGAAGGCCGCCCAGGACCGAGCCGGCTGACGCCGCCGGTTCTACGCCGTCCATGCACCAGCCACCGCAGTGAGCCCGGTGGCAGTGACCGCACATCTACCCACGCGGAACGACCGGAGCGAGGCGAGAGCAGGACGGTGCGTGAGAGGTGTCTGCTTCCAGCCAGGGTCCTGACGCCAGCGTGGGGTGGAGGGCAGCGGGCAGGACGTCCACCAGGGAGCGCACCTGGGCTGGCATCTGTGGAGGGAAGGGATGGGGCAGGACGAGACGAGGCTCAACACAGGGAGCGCTGAGTGGGGACGGTCCTGCAGAGTTGTCCCAATTGGGGCCAGGGAACGGGGCCTTTACATGGCTGCGTGGACCAGTCACTCGGCCCAGTCTGCTCTGCGGAGGGCCCTGCCCTTGGGTGGGCAGGCTCTGCAGCTGGGGCAACTCCGGAAGAGCTCCGGCACCTGAGCAGGTTCTGCCAGCAGCTCTCCCAGAGCCCCTTTGGAGGGGCTGTGGATGCAGCACTAGCCAGCACAGTCCTTCGGTCTTCACCGGCACAGGGGACCTCAGGGCGTGACCCGATGGCAGCAGAGAGCCGCTAGGACGGAAGGCTTTCTGCTTACTGGGCTCTTCCTTGCTCAGGGAACGATGGCCGGCATTGGTGGCAGGGGTTCCCAAGAGCAGGGGCACCGGCTCCGCCATTGCCACAGCGTCCATTAGCCTGCAGGGCTGCAGCGCGTAGTATTGACCGAGGTGAGGTTGGTAAGTGGTGGCCCGACCGCGGCCTCAGCGTTTCCCCTCTGCTACCCTGTGACACCGGCGTACGTCACCAGGAAGCTCCTTGTCCCTCCCCGTCTTCCAGCCAACACCTCCGTCACAGTCTCTCCCCTTCAACTCCTTCCTTTGCCCTATAGATCCCTTAAGGCACAACGTTTTCTGTCATCTATCACATTATCTTATTTTTTCACATTATTTTATTTTTAATAATTTATGAACTTTTTCACATGTTAACATGCTTTTGATATCTTCTATATTATTTCCCCTCTTGTTAAAGAAATTATGATAAAGAATGCTATTGTTCTTTGTCTTTTATTACCAGGAAAGTCCAAATAGCTCAGGATTGCAGTGCAACAACACAGGCAGGATTTGAATCTGGCCCCGCCACCAACCAGCTGTGTCCACTGGAAAGCTGTTAGCTCCTCTGTGCTTTAATTTCATCTGTAAGACAGCAGTAAAGGTGATATTTTTCATTGGGTTGTTATGAGAATTAAATGAGTTAGTGTTTGTAAAGTGTTTAGGACAGTCCTCCAACATAGTAAACATTATATATATATATGTATTTTTTTTTTCTCTTATTAAAAAGTAAATTGACTTACTCTTGGCATGTTATCTAAATTTTTTTATGCTGGGAGGGAGTGGGTTTGGAAACAGGGGAAGAATCTCATGCTAATAAGTGCCCACTGTGTGCAAGGCTAAGGCACCTAGATGGCTCACCAGGTCCTCAGAAGAGCCTCATGTTGCAGACACTATTCCATTTTATAGATAATCGTTTCCAGTTATGTTACCCCCTGACATGGACCTGGGGTGAGAAGAGCTGCAATTTAAACCCATGTCTGCTTTAGCGCCTTCATCTGCTCCATTTCCCCCTCCCTCACCCCAGTGCCACTCTTGTCTTAAGATGCCCCCTGAAGTGGTCTGGTGGTTCCCAATTTTCCAGTTAATGACAAATGATGTACTCAGATATGATACAAAGCAGCATTTCTAACTCCCATGAGAACACCCATCCAAAAGTGTTGCTGTCATTTGTTTCTACTATTACATGAAACAAAGAGCAGTGACATGAAAATAGGACTTGAGATCATCCCATTATAGCTTTTCCCATATTAAGAACTTCATCCCTGAAACAATGACAAAAATTAGCTGACTTTTGTTGTATTGTTAATTACAGAAATTGCACTTTAGTTGTTAGGGTTTATTTGTGCCCAAATAATTCATAAGCAAATATTTCTACATAGAAGAAAACCCAAAACTGAGAAGATTAATTCATAGTCAGACACATTTTGATGTTAAAATAGTTTGAGCTGAGATTACCAGTGAGTACAAATTACCATCTGTGCATACTTGTTAAAAATGTCCAGTGTAATTAATCCACTGGACAGATGCTGACAATCACTGTTAATGGAATTTGCAGAATACATGCTGGTATGTTAATCTTCAAGTTAAACCTGCCAAGTGGTTCTTGGTTTCAAGAAAGTGGCTCATTCCCTCGTTTGACCAAACCTCAAAAGGTCCATCAAGGGAAAGGACCTACTATGTGCCAGCACTGTGCTGCTTTTCCTATGTTTCTTTAATCCTTCCTTCACACCTGCGAGGAGACAGTGGTTTGCTGTCAGTGCATAAGGGTCCAAGGAAGCCTGAGTTTCAGACCCCATGAGATGTGTGGACCTCACAGCTAGCATATGTGTGCAGGCCTCATCTTCCCTTACATGTTCGGAGGGAGAAACTGGAAAACAAATAGAAGGAAAAACATCATTTAATCACCTATGATGGTGAAGTCAAGTGTCCCAAAAGATGTGCTCCCATCCAAAGCTGCCGTCTTTCACACACGACCTTACTTGGAAATAGGGTCTTTCCAGATGCCGTTGGTTAAAGTTGGGGCCTGCCTTAACCCCATGTTCCTTTTAAGAAGGGGGAGCTGGGCGAAGATGTGTAGACACAGGGAAGAAAGCCACTGGACAGTGAAGGTGGAACTCCATCTCCTTAGACAGCCACCAGAAGCCAGGAGAGGGCACGGACAGGTTTTTCCCTGCAGACTTCCTGGGAGCTGGCCCTGTCCACACCTGGTCCAGCCTCCACTTCCAGGGCTATAAGAACACAGCTCTCCGTGGAGTTAAGGCCCCTCTTGGTAGTGCTTTTTACAGCGGACACTGCCCATCTGTCTCCTAGGCATCACCAGGGCCGAGAACCTGCAGGGGTTCCCAGGGGCTGGCGTCCTTGTCCTTGCTGGGGGCTGGAAGGCAGAAGCAAGTACATAGGCTTTGCTTCCTCTCTGGGGGAGGAGCGCCGTCGTGGCTAAGAGCAGCACTAGGACTCACACCTGTGAGCAGTGTCAGAAACAACATTGGCAGAGGAAGGTAAAAAATGACTGAAGCCATGAGCTCAGAGGGATGCTAGACCTGGAAGCTTAACCCTGAGCCCCTGCCCCTCTTCCTCCAAAGTGCCCCCGAGACAATGCCTCACCACCCCTCCTGCCCCTAGTCCCTGCAGAGGCCAGAAGCCACTGGAAGAGTCCTTGGCTGGGGAGGGGCTCCCTGCGGTGCTCACAGGTAAAGAGGTGGGGAAGGGAGGGCCAAGTCCCACCCAGCATGGGTACTAGCCGCACTTGTGCTTTCACAGCGTGGAACTCTGAATTATTCCCCTGAGTAGTTGTGAGACAGCCCACGGGCTCTGGGGTGTTATTGGAACTAAGCTTCAGCCACAAGCTGTGAGAAACAGTGGTTTCGTGATCTGGCCTGAGGACCTAACAACCATGGACAGCATCATGTCCATGAGAAAATGTTTCTTCAATTTTCTACCAGTCAATTTATTTAAAAAGAAATCACTTCATAAGATGAGACAAGCTTAAAGTTGTAGAGACATGGGAATAGCAAATGAAAGAGTCCAAGAAATTCCGCCAAATAGGGCCACGATAATTGACAAGTGAGATCGGAAAGGGCTCACCAGCAGAGATACTAAAATTGATCAAAATGGGGGAAAAAGCTTGCTATTCTTTAAAACAATTAAGTAATTTGTAAAATACTCTAATGCTCAAATCGACTATATTACTTAGCTTCAACTTGTACAGTGTGCATTAATTGGGAGAGAAAATACACAAAGTTATTTTTATTTAAAATTTTATTCATTTGTACTAGAGATATGTGTACTGGCATTTTTGTTTGAAACAGAAGTATATACTGTGCTTAATATTGTGTCACTGTTCCTGATTTAATAAAGCAAATTAAGCCCTTATTTTGCATAGATTTACTTACACAATTCGTTTGCACTTTAACTTTTATAGTTTCCAGTATAGTCTGAATCCATGCTATGTGAGGGTCTCTGTCCATATTTTTATTTCTATATTTCTGTATTTTATTGGACCTTTAATTTATGTATAGTCATGAGCTAAGAATAAAAAATCCTTGCTTACTTTCTAGGCAAGATATAGGAGCTGAAGAAGCTCTTGCTGTTTCTTTAATATTTTTCTACATAATTGGGTCTATTTTAACAGTATGAGGTACTGCAGCTATTCTGAACTGAACAATGAAGGATGGCCAATTATTCCACAGCTGCCTTGAACAGCTGCTCACCTTGCACAGAGCTCGCTCTTCCAAATCAACTGCAAGGCAGTTGCATTTTCTGAGGAATTCAAGAAGCAGCAGATCAACACTGTTAAGCAGAAGCTTCAGGAAGCCACGCATCAGGCGTCGAGCACCGTGGACCACCTGTGCTCATTCTGCTTCTTAGACTCCGTAGCCAGCTGGACTCGTAAGTATATTTTTAAAATGCAGAATAATGTTTAGGAGCTGTATCTGTGAATTTTTGCTCATGAAATCTGTAGGAGAGGCAGGTTGGCCTGCATACTCAAGATAGATGCATTCTCCCAAAATTAACCTCAAAATTGGCTTGAACAAAGAGCCACAAGCATGAGAGAAAACATGACAAGATTAAAATCCCAACGGAAGGCACCAGTTGAGGGGGACTGGAAAATTGGTTAATGAAACTCAGTTTGAAAATAGCAACTGAGTGACAGAACTGCTGAGTGGTCTCTGAGTCTCCAGGAGTGGTGCCACTAGGCAAACCCAACCCCTCGGGACCCCAGACTCCGTGCAGACTTCTCTCTGCAGTAAGGTCTGAGAGTGTGAGTACCTGAAGAGGTGGTTGTGAGGATTAAAACACATACTATATTTCAAGTGGCTCCTATGATGTCTGAACACTACCAAGGGCCCAATAAATGGAAGATATTATAACCGACTTGATAACCCACAGTACAAACAGCCAGATTTTTTTTACATCAATAGAAAATCTAGCAAAAAGAGTGTGAGTACACAATGGGAAAAATTAAAAAACTTTACTGAGAGAAATTAAAAAGACCAAAGAAAATGGAGCAATATACATGTACATGAATTGAAAGATTCAATATACTAACAGTTTAAATTTTTCCTCCAAATCAATCTACATATTTAATGCAATCCCAATAAAAATACCAGTGGGCTTCTTTTTTTCTTTAGTATTGACCAACTGATACTAAAATTTCCAAAGAAGTGTGATAATCCTGAGAATATTCAAGACACTTTTGAAGAAGAGAAACAAGGGGGGAGGGTTGTTCTGCCGATGCCAAGACCTTCTGTGAAACTGTACCAGTCATGACTGCATGGCCTTGGGACAGACAAGTGGACCCATGGAACAGAATAAAGAAGCCCAAGACAGGCTGTGCACATATCAACATGCCACATGACAAAGCCAGTACCCAGAACAGTGGGGAAATGCTGGCCTTTTCTTTAAATAATGCTGGGATAACTGGGACTCTAAATGGGAAAAGATGAACTGGACCCCTTCCTCACACCACACACAAAAAGTTTAGTGTCTACATGATTATAAACATCTTTATTACATTGGGCAGGGTTTTAAAATGTAATATTAAAAAGAAAAGATTGTAACTATATTAAAATTAGTAGTTACATGTATCAAATGACAGCATCAAGAGTGTGAACATCCAAGCCACAAAATGTGATAATATTTGTAGCCCATAACCAATCTAAAAAAAGTGTAGCCACAAATAATTGAATTTGTGATTACAAAAGGGCAGATGGCCCAATTTAAAAATGAGCAAAAGGCTTGAACAAGCACTTCACAAAAGAGGAAACGTAAACAGCCAATAAAAATATGGAAAGATGCTCAATTTCATCGATCAGAAAGTGCAAACTAAGACCATATCAAGATCCAAGTACACTCAGCAGGTGTGGCGACAGTACTGTGTCCTAGGATGTGGGGAAATGGGGTCTCTCCTGCACTGTTGGTGGGTGGAAGGAATAACACGCTTTGGAGACCAGTTCACATTCTCTGAGAGAACTGAATCTAGCTATGCTTTGTCACAAAGTACTCCTACTTCTGGGTCTATCCCTAGAGAAATGCAAGCATTTGTGTGTCAAGAGGCTCAAAGCAGAAATTTGATAATAGTCCTGAGCTGAAAATGAAGCAAAGGCCCATCAACAGCAAAGTGGACAAGTAAATTGTGGTCCATATATCAGCACATTGAAATTCTTACAACTATGAACAAACATTAAGTAGTATTTCTTTTGCAAGAATCTTACAAAAAAAGCAAGGCACAGGACAACCAGCAAGATGGTGGCAGAATAAGGAGCTCCTAGAATCAGCTTCTGCTACAGGGCAGTTAGTAATCACCCAGAGCTATCTAAAGCACCTGTTTGGGGATTCCAGGTGACCAGAAGAGCATCCTGCAACACCCTTGAAAGAATGGAAGAAGGAGACTGCCCATCTGCAGAGAAGATTCCTGAGTAGAGCCCTCCATGCCCGGAGGCCGGTGCCCATCCTCCACTGGAGGCACAAGCCCCCTCGGAAGCTGTTCCGTGACTGGAATGGGAAGCTCCATTTCCCAAAAATGGGGGGAGGAAGAGACAGATAAGCACCAACTTCAGCTACTGATTATTAAATTTAGCAGGCTAAAGTATAAGCCTAAGAACAACTTAAGTTTGAACCTGTCCAAGTCAGAAAGAGGCCGGTAGCTGCCATTTTAATTCTGCCCCTGGCATGAGGGGAAGCCGGACAGACTTAAAATCACAGTGCTGGTAGGGACCAGCTTCTTTCCATCTAGATTAGACTGCAGCTATATCATAAGCCCCAGCCCCATCTCTGGCAGTGAGGAAGCTGGGGGACCTGCGCCAGCCTCTCTGGGAAAATACAGGCCACACCACAGAGTTTGGTGATCATTCCTACTTTGGCAGGACAAGCCGCCTCAGGAGCTATTTTGTGGCTGGAGTTGGAAGCTCCATTTCCCACAAAGAGGGGAGGAAGAGACAGTTGGCCACTAGCTTCAGCTACTGATTAGTAAATTCAGCTAGCTAAAGTATAACCCAAAGAAGAGCTAAACTTTGAACCTCTCCAAGTCGGAAAGAGGCCAATAGCCACCATTTTGACTCTGCCCCCAGCATGAGGGGAAGCTGGATTGACTGAAAATCACAATGGTGATAGAGACTGTTTCTTTCACCCAGATCAGCCTGCATCCCTAGCTTAGGCTTCAGCCCCACCTCTAGTAGGGAGGAAGCTGGTGGGCCCTGCACCAGCCGGTAATTGCAGGTACATTCAGCTGGCACAGACAGAATAGTTGGAAGTCTACCAGGGCAACTGTGGTCATTTTGGACCCACATGGCATAGATTGCTGCCCACACCTGCAACTCCATCCCCACCCTAGGCAGGGGAGAAAGGGGAATGAAACTTCATCAGTCTCCCTGGGCAACTACAGTATAGGCCTGCATGAGTTGGATTATCACAAACAGCTGTGGCTCTGTCCCTACCCCTGGCAAAGGATAAAGTTAGGAGAAGCTTCATTGGTCCCTGGGGGAGTGAGGGCAGCTTGAGCCTCCACAACTTACAGCACCAACTACATCCTTGGCTCCTACTACACAACCAGCAAGGGAGAAAGGGCAAGAAAGTCCTAAACTAAAGAGAGAAATTGCACCCAGAATACTCTAGTAAGCCAGATGCCAAGACACCAACAAAAACTTACAATCCACACACGAACAAACAGGAAGATATAGGCCCAGTTAAAGGAACAAGATAAGCCTCAGATGACATAAAGGAGTTGAGACAACTAATCACAGATGTTCAAACAAATCTCCTTAATAAATTCAAAGAGATGGCTAAAGAGATTAAGGATGTTAAGAAGACATTGGATGAGCACAAAGAAGAATTCAAAAGAATACACAGAAAAATAGCACATCTTATGGGAATGAAAGGTGCAATAAATGCATTAAAAATACACTGGAATCATATAACAGCAGATTTGAGGGGGAAGTAGAAAAGATTGGTGAGCTTGAAGACATGGCCTCTGAAAGTGAACATAAAAAAGAATGGATAAAAAAAAGACTAGAAAAAATTGAACAAGGTCTCAGGGAACTAAACAACAGCAAGAGATGTGCAAACACACCTGTCATGGGTGTCCCAGAAGGGAAAAGGGGCAGAAGGAATATTTGAAGAAATAATGGTAGAAAATTTCCCAACCCTATTGAAGGACATAGATATCCATGTCCAAGAAGCACAATATTCTCCCATTTGAATAAATCTGAATAGACCAACTCTGAGACACAAACTAACCAGAATGTCAACTGCCAAAGACAAAGAGAGAATTCTGGGAACAGCAAGAGAAAAGCAATGCATAGCTTATAAGGGATATCCAATAAGATTAAGTGCTGATTTCTCATCAGAAACCATGGAGGCAGGAAGACAATGGTATGATATATTTAAGATACTGCAAGAGAAAAACGTCCAGTCAAGAATCTTATATGTGGCAAGATTGTCTTTCAAAAATGAGGGTGAGTTTAGAATATTCACAAATAAACAGAAACTGAGAGAGTTTGTAACCAAGAGACCAGCTTTGCAGGAAATATTAAAGTATGTGCTACAGACTGAAAAGAAAAGACAAGAGAGAGAGTCTTGGAAGAGAGTCTAGAAATGAAGTTTATATCAATAAAAGTAACTAAAAGTGTCAAAAGAGTGGTGAAAATAAAATATGACTGATAAAACCCAAATATTCAGGAATAAACTTAACCAATGATGTAAAGCACTTGTATTCAGAAAACTGCAACTCATTGTTTAAAGAAATAAAAAAAGACCTAAATAATTGGAAGAACATTCCATGCTCATGGATTTGAAGACTAAATATCATTACAATGTCAATTCTACTCAAATTGATAGACAGAGTCAATGCAATTCCAATAAAAATTCCATCAGCACAATTATGTGCTATTCCATCAAACACAATTATCAAATCTGTTTGGAAAGGTAAAGGGTCCTGAACGGCCAGAAACATCTTAAAAAGGAAAAGCGAAGTTAGAGGACTCCCATTTCTGGACTTTCATCATATTACCTAGATACAATGGTAAAAACAGAATAGTACTGGCATAAAGACAGACACATAGACCAATGGAACTGAATTGATGGTTCAGAAGCAGACTCTCGCATCTATGGTCAAGTGATTTTTGACAAGCCTGTCAAACCCATCCAGCTTGGGCAGAACAGTCCATTCAACAAATGGTGCTGAGAGAACTGGATATCCATAGCCACAAGAAGGAAAGAGGACCCCTGTCTCACACTTTATACAAAAATTAACTCAAAATGGATAAAAAAACTAAATATAAAAGCAAGAACCATAAAACTTCCAGAAGAAAATGTAGGAAAATATCTTCAAGACCTTGTGGTAGGTGGTGGATTCTTAAAGGAAATAAGAGGAGGGCTGAGATGGCCTACTGATGCTTAATGTATGTAGAAGTTTTAATCAACTTTACTGTAAAAGTGTGGAAATGTACAGAGTTGATGGTAACACAGTATAGT
>JAQZBX010073025.1:0-14982 GCA_029593785.1 Cabassous unicinctus | reverse complement strand
ATGTTCAAGGCTCATCTTGTATGTTCCCTTCCCTAACCCTAAAATCTGCTATTTCTCTAAGGAGCCCCGGTTCCTTTTATTGGAGAATGGTATTAGCGACTAAGATCTGGGCTCTAGGTGTGCTTGTTGCTACTAGGGTGTCATTGTTTTTCAGGCCTCTGAGCTAACAGAGCAAGGAAATGTGTGTGTATACACTAACCCATACACGTATACACATATACACACGTATACACGTATACACATATACACGTATACGCTAACCCATATACACGTATACACCATACACATATTTGTGTTTGTATTCATCTGTATCTATATTTAGCTAAGCATGAATTCATACTGATTTCTTCAACTGTAATTCATTACCACATGGATCATTCTAGCTTATTCCTCTTGCTTGTCTGTAACATCCCATTCCAATAAAGAGAAATTTGGCTCTCAACATCAGCTATCTATTTACTAAATTGTTCAATTCCAGTATACATGTAGAGTGGCTTCAGAATTGTTCATCTCTACCCCTATGGGAAACAGGCTTTATCAATTAGAGTGCTTATGTACAGTTCTTTCTGCCTTTAGTATTAAAGACTCTATGCATTTCTTTTTTTTTTTTAATTTATTTATTTTTCATTTTTAAAGGAACTTTAGATTACATAAATGTTACATAAAAATATAAGGGGATTCCCATATGCCCCACTCCCTCCCACACTTTCCTACATTAACAACATCCTTCATTAGTGTGGTACATTTGTTACAATTGATGAATACATATTGAAGCATTGCGACTAACCATGGACTATGTTTACATTATAGTTTACATTCTGTCCCACACAATTTTGTAAGTTATGACAAAATATACAATGGCCTGTATCCATCACTGCAATGTCATGCAGGACAACTTCAATGTCCCCAAAATGCCCCCATATTACATCTATTCTTCCCTCTCCCATCCCTCAGAACCTCTGGTGGCCACTGCTTTTATATCAATGATAAGAGTTCTTCCATTGCTCAAATAATAATGTCTATAGTAGAATAATATTAAGTCGACTTTAGTCCATTTTTCATTCCCCAGTCTTGCGGATTTGGGGATCGTGATGCCCACTCTGTTTCTAATTGAGAGGGAGCTTAGATCCCATGGGACAGATGGATGGAACTATCTTGCTTGCAGTCATTTCTAATGTTACTTAGATCAGCCTTTTTCCCTTCCTCCCCCTCTTACTCCCTTCAGCTATATTGTTTCAAACATTTGTAATATGGTCAAATTCTTTTGTCATAGTGTGTACTCTAAATGCTTCTCTGGGATTCCCTGACCTCCTAAATGCTTTTTAAAAAATTGTGTACATTAAAGTTCACTCCCTGTCCTGTGAAATTCTATGGGTTTTGACAAATGCATAATGTCATGTATCCATCATTCAGTATTATACAGAATTGCCTCGCTGCATGAAACATTCCCCATGCTTCACCTATCCAAATCTACCCCCATCCCTGAACTCCTGGCAACCACTGGTTTGTTTACGGTCTCTGTAGTTTTGCTTCTTCCAGAATGTCATATAAATGGAATCATACATTATGTAACCTTTACATGACTAGCTTCTTTCACTTATCAATATGCACTTAAGATTTAATGTTTTTGCATGGCTTAATCATTCATTTCTCTTATTATTGAATAGTAGTCCATTGAATGGATGCATCACAATTTGTTTATCCATTCACGTATTGAATGCTTCCAGTTTGGGGGAATTATGAATAAAACTGATATAAACATTCACATGTAGGATTTGTGTGGACATAAGTTTTCAAACCAGTTGTGTAAATAGAAGGCAGTTGATGGATTGCATGGTAACACTATATTTAGTTTTTTAAGAAACTGCCAAACTGTTTTCCAAAGTGACTGTACCATTTTGCATTTTCTCTAGCAAAGAATGGGAGTTCCCGTTTCTCCACATTCTCACCATCAATTGCTATTACTATTGTCAGTTCTTTTTATTATAGCTATTTTAATAGGTGTGTAATGGTATCTTGTTTTAATTTGCATTTCTCTAGTGGCAAATGAGGTTGAACATCTTTTCATATACTTATTTGTCATCTGTTTATCTTCTTTTATGAGGTGTCCAAGATCTTTTGCCCATTTTAAAAATTGTGTTGTTTCCTTATTGTTGAGTTTTAAGAGTTCTTTGTATATTTTGGATATGAGTCCTTTGTTAGATATGTGTTTTGCAAATATCTTCTGCTCAGGCTGTGCTTTCTCTTTTTATTCTCTTAACAGTGCCCTTCACAGAGCACTAAGCTTTTAATTCATAAAGTCCTACTTATCTTTTTTTTTTCTTTCATGAATTGTGCTTTTCGTGTTGTATTTAAAAACTCATCACCAAACCCAAAGTCATTTGGATTTTCTCCTATGTTTTCTTCAAGAAGTTTTATAGTTTTTTGTTTTACATTTAGGTATATGATTGATTTTGAGTCAATTTTGGGGAATGGTGTAAGGTCTATGTTTAGTTTCTTTCTTTCTTTTCTTTGCATATGGATATCCAATTTTTCCAGCAGCATTTGTTGAAAAGACTGTCCTTTTTCCATTGAATTGCCTTTGCTATTCCCTTTTTCTGTTGAATATACTTGTATGGGTCTATTTCTGGACTCTCTACTCTGTTCTATTAGTCTATGTGTCTATTCTTTAACAAATACTGACTGTATTTAATAACTTGATTACTATAGCTTTATTGTAAGTCTTGAAATTGGACAGTGTGTATCATCCAGCTGTCTTCTTATTCAGTATTGTGCTGGCTATTTTAGGTCCTTTGTCTTTCCATAAATTGTAGAATCAGTTTGTCATTATCAACAAAATAGCTTGCTGGGATTTTGATTGGGATTGCTTTGGATCTGCTTATCAAGTTGGAAGGACCTGGTATCTTAACAATATTGAGTCTTCCAATCCATGAACACAGAATATTTCTCTCCTTATTTAGGTATTTGATTTCTCTCATCAGTGTTTTGTAGTTTTCTGCATATATATCCTGTACATATTTTGTTAGATTTATACCTAAGTACTTCATTTTTGGTGCCATTGTAAATGATATTGTTTTATTAATTTAAAATTCCAATTGTTCATTGTCCAACCTATATTGCTGGTATAGAGAAAAGCATTTGACATTTGTATATTGACCTTGTATCCTGCAACCTTGCTTTATTTGCTTATTCATTCCAGGAGGGGTTTTTTGTAAATTCTTTGGGATTTTCTACAGAGACAAGCATGCCCTGTGCTAATAGAGAGTTTTTTTCTTCCTTTCCAATCTGTATGCCTTTTTTATTTCTTTTTCTTATCTTATTGCAGTAGCTAGGACTTCCAGTACAATATTGAACAGGAGTGGTGACAGAGGACATCTTTGCTATTACATTTTAATGTTATCATTTTTTAACACATATTTTAACTCATCTATGAGACATCATTTGTAATGGTTGCAAAATATCCCCTAATTCTGATGCATCATTTATTTTAACCATCTTTTAGTCTTGCATATTTAAGTAATTTCTAATTTCTTTATTCTTTAGGTTTATTATCTGTGTAATAGAGATTAATAATATCCACATGATGAGGTTATTGTGAAAATAAGTGGAATAATGGGTGGAAAGTTCTTATTGCCATACCTGACAAAAAGTAAGCACTCAATAAAATGCTCTTTTGTTATAATTATTGTTAATCTTGGAAAACTAACTGGTTAGGGGATGGTAGAGCTGATGTTTACATGCAGAGATTTCTCTTTATACTTTCTGTGGAAGCTGTATTATGGCAATATATCATGGCAATAAACAAAGAAAGAAGGAATTCAGATGCTGGTTCTATCACTTCCTAGTTATGTGGCCATGAGCAAGTTACTTAACTTCTCTAAGCCTCAGGTTCATCATCTCTAAAATGGGTTGTACCTAACCTTCTAAATCTATCATGAGGATTAAATAAGAATACACAATAAAGTTCACACAGCATGACACCTGGCACTCAACAAATGTTATATTCTTTTGATTTTAAACAAGATAAAGTTGATTTACTCCCATTTAAATATCTTGTAATATATATTTTAATTTCTTTTACCCAAATTCATAACCACCATCTCCTTTCTTCCTTTCTAACATCAAGATTAGAGTGCCATATTTTCATTTTGTGCTAAAAGGAGATAAACATTTTTTGACTGCTCCTTTTTCCCCGCTGATTTCCCCCCCACCCCCCTTCATTAGGTTTTGTTATTTCAACTACTCAATTCAACCACATTATGCTAGTTGTTGTCCCCAGCACTGCATATAATATAGGGTCTGGGAAGGTCTCTCTGAGGAGGGCACATTCTGCTGAGACTTGAAGGATAAGGAAGCTAGGAGAAGAGAGGGAAAATCATGTTTTAGGGAGAGGGGACAGCATGGGAAAAACCTCCAAAACAAAAGAGTTTGGCATATTTAAGGGATTGAAAATGTTCTGAGCAATTGGAGGAAGGGAGAGAATGGTGGAAAATGAGGCTGGAGAGGTAGGCAGGAGAGAGATTATGAAGAGCCTTTTAAACAGTGTTGAGGAGTTTGTATTTGTTCTAAGAAATGGGAGCCATGGAAGAATTTTTTTTTAACTTTTTCTTTTGAAATAATTTCAAATTTACAGGGAAGTTGCAAAAATAATACAAAAACAATACAGTGAACTCCATTATTCCTCCTACAGAGATATCCGGATTTACCAACTTTTAACATTTTGCCACATTTGTTATATTTATCTATCTATCATCTATCTTATCATCTATTTATCTATCATCTATCGATCATCTTCTAAACATTTAAGGGCAGGTTCCATGCATCATACTCCTTTAACATGTAACACTTCCATGCATATTTCCTAAGAACAAGGATATTCACTTGTGTAACCACATTAAGTACAGTTATCAAGTTCAAGAAATTTAACATTGACATAAAACATATAGCCTATATTCCATTTTTTTTTTTCAGTTTGTCCAATAATGTCCTTTTGGGCATTTTCTCCTCTATAATTAGATCTAGTTCAGGATCACATATTGAATATATAGTCCCTCTCTCTATTTTTTTAAATATATGTATATGTATATGGTAACATACAATTCAGTGGCATTAATCACATCCACAAGGTTGTGGTATCATCATCACCATCCATTACCTAAACTCATTGAAAGGTTTTAAGTAGAAAAGTGACATAATCATATTGGCTCTTTTGAAAAATCACACTTATTCAGAGAAAAGGTGGACAAGGGCATTTCCATAGAAGACAGTGGTTAACCAAAGGGTCCATATCCCAGAGCTGTCATTTGCCAGCCATGTGACCCTTAGCCTCAGTTTCCTCACCTGTGAAATGGGAATAATAACAGCAACTTCACCAAAAGGTAGTTGTGCATATTCAATAAGATAATTCATGTGAAGCACCCCATAAATGTTTGCTCTTATTCGCTCATGAGCCTGGAATAGTCTCTTGGAGGATGAATCCACAAACCTTCCTTCTTCCTCTTCTTCAGAACATACTTGAATTCTTTTGCTTCCCTGTTTCTGAATTCCTGTTCTGAAGCACCTTAAACAGAGGAGCTGAGAGAAGAATGGAAGAGCATCTTCTACCTCCACAACCCCAAAACAGATAAAAATCCACTTTCATTGTCTTGTTGTTTACCCTAGTTTTTGTTTGCATTTGTGTTTGCTTTTTTTTTTTTTAAGATTTATTTAAATTTATTTCTCCCCCCACCTTGTTGTTTATGCTCGCTGTCTGCTTTCTGTGTCCATTCGTTGTATGCTCGTCTTCTTTTTAGGAGGCAGTGGGAACCAAACCCGGGACCTCCTGTGTGGCCGGGAGGCACCCAATCACTTGAGTCACCTCTGCTCCCCGCTTGTTGTGTCTCTCAATGTGTTTCTCGTTGCGTCTCTTTGTTGTGTCATCTTGTTGCATCGGCTCACCACGCCAGCCCATCACGCCAGCTCGCTGTCTTGCTTGTCTTCTTTAGGAGGCACAGGAAACCAAACCCAGAAACTCCCATGTGGTAGACAGCGCCCAACTGCTTGAGCCACATCCGCTTCCCTGTGTTTGATTTTATAGCCTGAGAACAGTTTTTATGTGAACTGCATTGTCTCAGGGTTTTCTCTTCTGTATATCTGCATCAAGATTCCCATATGCTCCTTTAAAAATATGCACTAGGTTCACTGAGGTTTAAAGTCCTACAGATAGAAGTAGTTCTCAAAATGGCTACTTGAGTAAGAAAAAGATTTGATAATACCAACTAATAATATTATTTATGGTGTTTTCAATCATAACAAATCACCTGGGACATTTTACTTAAGGAGTCTTGAAATAAGATCATTTCATACAAAGATTAAATCACATGAAGAGTGTTTTCCTTACTTCTAGCCAAGACATGTAAACACCCGAGGCTGGCCCCTTCTCCTTCCTTCTTGCTCTTGGAAATGCACCATCAAGCTGCCATTCTGCATTCTTGAGGGAACCTCATTGTGAAAAGAATGAAACTTTCAGTTCGCAATAATTCTTTGAGATTTAACTGGTAAGACAGTCATGCACTAACTGTTCTGCCTTTATTTAGAAATGAGATTTGCTGATTTGCTTTGAGATGCAGCCCACCATTTCTTTCATTTTAAGCTGCATAAAGCAGAGATTTGTGGTGTTTCCAATACCAGATAGAGTTTAAATAATAAGAATAAGAATAAGTAAGCCGTGGAGTCCTCTCTCATTATTTTGGGCAGGTTCCCAGCAGAGCTGCGGCTCCATGAGCATCGTGGCTGTCTTACCACCTTCAGCCTGCTTCTCTTTCACGGTTTCAAAACCCAGCCCTCTCAGAATTTGAATCCTCACGTAAGTGAAGCAGATGGGAGTGAGGTACTTGGTGCTTTCTCTGAAAACAGCCTGGTAATCGCCAAATTTTATAACCTCAGTCTGGCTGAGAAATTTAATCAGTGGGTGCTGTAGTTTCATTATATGCAGCCCAACATTTCTCCTTTCTCTAAGAGATATTGTGAAAATCTGCCCTGAGGGTGAGCTATAATCCTCATTTTACTCTCCCCCCCAAAAAAAATTATGTCCACAGTTTAAGTTTCTAGTCAATAAAAGAACACAATAACATTTGATTCCTTCTCATTATACTTGCAGATGTTTCGAGTATTTCTAAAGCCTTTGAAATTACTTTGAATAAAAAAACAGCAACCCTGAGGTAGAAATGCCAGGTTTCTAAAATATGCTTAAACCTATCAGCTTATTATTTCTCCAGTAGTCGTAAAGGCTTTAAAATTTGGGTTTTTCTCCTTATGCACACTTTAGAAAATTAGAAAGATATGGAAAGGGGATGGGAAAAAAAATATGAGTGGAATCAAATTTTAAATGTTTAATATATCACAGTATTTATTTCTTTGGCCTTTTAAGAGACTCATTTTGCATATCTAATTGAAAACCATCTTCTGCACTAGCACAACTTGATGTGGAAAAAAGCAGACAGTGTTTAGGTAACCAGGTTTATGAGCCAGATCTGAAATAAACTTGGTGTCTTATGCAATAATCTCCTTTTCTGCCTTACTTTTATGTTTTAGATAGTTATGTTTTTAGGACTTTGATCGTTTTTGTTTTGATGAGCTTTGTAAAGGTTTAAAATTTTTCCTGAAAACATTAATAGGTCTTTAATAGGAATTTTGTATAACATGGGTCGAAAATACTACTGCTCTCAGGTTCCTGAATCCTTAAAATTTATTAAAGCCATTTTTTGTATATTATTATCCTGTATTTGTACTAAAACTGTGTTTATTGTAGCTTCAGCCTACTAGAGTGTTTGAGGCATAAAAATATCTCTTTAGATTCCCAATCATTACAGACAAATACACCTACCTGCAAGAGGGCTGTACAAAAGTCAAATTGAGTACATTCCTTTCAGTTCAAAGTATAGGACAAAGAACTCTTTCTTTCCATGTTAATTGTTTTACCTTTCCCAACTGAGAGTTATTATGCTATTTTAAAAATTGGCTTAGAACATTTTACAATGCATATATTTAAAGGCTAGGAAAATATATTTGTATTTTCCTATTGGAATTTTTTTCTTAATTAATTAATTTGTTCCATATTAATATTTATTAGTCATAATAAAGAAACCAATGGGAACATTCAGGAGACCAAAGATAGGCCATTTTTACAAGAGTTTATCCAGCAAAAATGTCCCCTCTGAAGTTACTGTCAATGCAAGCTTCACGTTTTTCCACTTAATTCATGACCTAGTTATCTGAGAATGGCTTCTGAGAAGATAATTATAAATACAGGTGTGGGAGAGTAACTTTTTCCTAAGCATATTTATATTAGCAAAATTTTCAAAACAACATAAAAGTCCAATGACAGAATAATTTTTAAATTATACTATATACATTTATTGAAATTTTTACATAATGGTTACAAAGAAGGTGTAGTAATATGTAAAATGGTTTTGGTTTAGTGTTAAGTAAAAAGGAAGGCTACATCTTATATAGGGTATAATTGCACTTAAAAAATAAAACAAAACCCACTCTTAGAAAAAAGAGATTAATGTTAATATTCTAAAATATTAATCATAGTAGAGTAGTTTTTATGGTTTTTATACTTTCCAATGAGCATATATTATTTTGTAATGAAAAAAAAGATGAAAAGGGTAAAAGCCAATAATTAAATATATAGCATTACTACAATTGATAATCTGACTTTCCAATGTCTTTTCTTAACAATGCTGAATTTATAATATCTTCACATGTAGCATCTTCCTGCACTTTCTCCCACCATCTTCTAACCCAAACTCTATGCTACAGCCAGGCTAGTGGCCACCCACCTCCGTGACTTTGGCTTCTGCTTGGAATGCTATCCTCTTTGCTCTCTACCCATTAAATTCCATTCATCCCAAAGATCTTGTTCAAATCCCGCCTGCTTTGGGAAGGCTTTCTTGTGTCACTCTGGACAACTGTTTCCCTACCCTTTCCCCTTCCCCAAACACAAACTATGCATGTCTATAAAATTCTTAATGTATATTTCCCCAGGGTTCAGCTAGATGTGATTTTCATCTGTTCATGCCAGCCAATGAAAGTAGAGTCATCCCTCTGGCCTTATGGAACCCCACCTGTTGATTTATCAGTGCTGACACTGACAGGTGACAAATGAGTAATAACTGTCTATAGAAGTGTATGCCTTTTCTGTTTATTGCCTTTATTTTAAAAAATCAATTGCACCATGAAAAGGAATGAATTTCTGACATACTGCAACATGGATGAACCTTGGAAACATTATGCTGAGTGAAATAAGTCAGACACACAAGGACAAATATTGTATGATTCCACTTATATGAAATATCTAGAATAAGCAAATTTACAGAGACTGAAAGTAGATTAGAGGTTACCAGAGTCTGAGGGTGGGGATGGGGGCTTATTGCCTAATGGATACAGAGTTTCTCTTTAGGGCAATGAAGACGTTTTGGTAATGGATGAAGGTGATGGTCACACAACATTGTGAATGCAATTAATGCCACTGAGATGTACACTTAAAAATAAAGTGGCAAATTTTATGTTACATATATGTCACCACAATAAAATTTAAAAACAAAAATGAAGGATGAGGATTAAGACTTGACCACTGTATTTAGCAATTTGAAGTGCATTAGCCCTTGCTAAGACCTGTAGCAGTGGAGAGGCAGAGGGAAATGCCTGACTGAAAGGGTCTAAGAGAGAAGGCAAGGGAAGACTTGAAGGTCTGGCTGTAGAGGGGAGCAGGAAATGGAGCTATGGAGCGAAGAGAGGGGTTTTAAGTCAGGAGAAATTACAGCATGGTTTGCATGTTGATGGGAATTAATGATGCATGACAGAGGACAATTGCTGGAGCAACATCCACGAGTAGCTGAAAGGAAAACAACCCAATGCCTGAACGAGGATTTGGTCTTTGATAGAAGTTCAAACAATTCATCCATAATAAT
Source organism: Cabassous unicinctus (assembly GCA_029593785.1). NCBI lineage: Eukaryota > Metazoa > Chordata > Mammalia > Cingulata > Chlamyphoridae > Cabassous > Cabassous unicinctus. The sequence continues at coordinate 5,026 of JAQZBX010073025.1, read as the reverse complement.
ACAAGGATATCAGCGTTTCATGGTCTTGGAGCAGACTGCTATTCTGCTCTCCTAAAACGTTGCACAAATTCAGAGCTGCAAGCAATATTTGTGTATGTGTATGCTTAACCAATTTTTGCTAATGTTTTCCATTTTGCTAATTAATATCTATAAAGTTCTATTTTATTATTACATTAATGTACATGTATTTGAGTGCAAGTGAAGAGAAACTCCTATATGCCAATTGCTTGTTAAATAAAGTCAGAAAAGAAAAAAATCAACGTTTTTCTACAACATGTAACATTTAATATGTATCAGTTATTTTAAATTTAATACATTACCTAAAAGTATTTGTAAGAAGATTTGAGATTTGACAGAATCAGTCTATATATTCAGAAAACTTTATTTGGTTATAAATGGCTACTTGTTGCTCTCTCAAGAGTCAAATCATTGGGCTTCTTAAGTGTTGTATCTGAGAAGAATGCAATCATGTTGTATTTACAATGAAAAATATAAATAAATAAAATGCATTAATATTTGATTAATACTTACTATATAATGACTTTCATACTCTTTGTTTAAATTTTTCATGTGTTTATGTACCCATGTGGGTGTGACCCGTGTCAGTAGATCATTGACATTGCAACTGGTATTCTCAAAATTTTCCAGAAGGGCTAAATTAATGAGTATTTCTAAAAATGCTAGGTGGTCGGCTAGGCTCACTCTCTAGCCAAGTGCCCTACTCCTAAAGACCACCCTCTATATAGGCTATTGGTGGTATTTGTAGGTATTTTGCTGGGTGCTTTTCATACATGTAAACATAATACATTCTCTCTTTTCTTTTAAGGGAGAATCAAAGAAAAATTGATGGTTACAAATGGCTGCACATTGTGCTATAGTCACTTATGACTAGGTGCAAGGCAATGATAAATTTCCAGATCCCAAGGTCTCTTACTTTTTTGCACCCTAGTTAATAAGTATTTTCTTAAATTTTTTGATGAGGAGCTGAAGTTAATTTCTTGTTCTAAAACAGGTGTTTTTGTTTAGCATTTTATTGAAACTCAGCACATACATGTACAAAAGTGCATGTCGGATAGCTTGGTACATTTCCACAAACATGCCCATGTAAGGAGCACTCAGATCAAGAGATAGAACATTGCCATCACCCCAAAGGCCCACCCCATGTTTCCTTCTAGCTACCCTGACTTCTATGAGGATGGAAATCTATTCTTATACTTTAACCTTTGTATCCAGCTTCTTTCGTTCAACCTTTTGTGAGATTTATCCATTTTGTTGCATGTAGTTGTAATTTTTTCTCATTCCATTATGGGAATATGGACAATAAATTGTGCTATTCTGTTGGTGGTGGGCTGTTGATAATAGCGCTGTTTTGAACATGCAGGCAAATGCTTTTTGATGAATGTATGTGCACATTTCTGTTGGGCATTTATTTAGGAGTGGATTTCTGGGGCACTATAAATACATAATGTTCAGATTTAGGATCTGTGTATGGGCTTCAGAATGTCTGTCAACTCCTGAAATTATAAGCAGAAATTTGGATGTGCAAATGTGCATTCGTTTTATGAAATTCTCAAAAGTCTCCAAAACACACTCAGAAATAACTTTTTAGAAAGTAACAAAGCAAGACTGATCTTGTGTATATCAAGGGAAAAATAAGAGGAAGCCAAGATGATAGAGAAGGATGGTTTTACCTCCTTAGGAGGTGAAATGTGTTTTCTCGAACTTCCTCCATCTGAAGGAAACACATCTAAAGGAAACTTGAAATTAATGTTTCTCCCTTCCAATCTAAAATACCATATTACAGATTTGAATGGAAGAGAAATATTATTTATGGGAAATAAAAAGCAAAGGTAAAATAGTCCACAAATGAATTGCCAGCATCCAATACACTTCGCCTTTCCACATCTAAACACGAAGGGCAAAACTGGAATCTCAGAAATGGAAAGAAGAAAATGTCTTTCCATTCTTTTCATTCTACTGCCAGGTAAAAGCTCCTCAGAGATTTTTTCCCACATATTAATCAAATAAATATTTAGTGAATAAGCTCTAAGAACAAAGCACCACGGGGATCCAGAGATAAGATAGACACAATTTTGATTTTAAGGAGTTCGTGTTGTGCTTGGAGAGACAGACATGTAAATAACTGTGGTACAAGCAGTGAAATATGTGCAATAATGAAATGCAGAGGGGTCCTGAACATAGCCTCAGGGCACGCTTGATGTCTGAGCCCTCAAAACAAAGCCCTCAAAATCACGAAATTCAAGAATACCCTTAGCCAATCACTGTTCTTTCTAAGAGTCCTTTAAATTACTCCATCAAATGAACAGATTATGAATCCTCAAAGGACCAAGATAAAGGAAAATCACAGGTAGTTGGCAGCTATTAAAAAAAATGAAATAAGAGGTCCTCAAATTGTTTCAGAGGGTTTGTCTCAAATTGAGCCAGCCTCAATTTTAAACATCTTATAACCCAAACCTAGTATTTATAACCCAAACTTAGCATCATTTGCCAGGGTGGTCGCCTTTGAACTCTAATGAATCAGCTAGGCAGAGCACATAGGGTATTCCCAAATGTCTGTGGAATAACTTGGTATTTACACATATGTTTTTAGTCAAACTGGAATTACATAACATGCTAACTCATGTATTATATGTGATTACATACAGTACTTTTGTGTTCTTATGTTATCTAATTTTAAAGGTCAATCTATACCAAACGTGTTTGTAAGAGTCATTGAAAATACTTCCAAATTTTAAAGAAGAGATGGGACCTTTGTATGATGGCTGTGATCTGGATCATTAATTATATGTCATGTTTATAATACCTATAAACCTGTTCTCTACAGTTAGAATTTAACAACCAAGGTAGTAGCCGTTTGTCCTGCTTGGTGAAGGGAGAGGGAGCGCTCCCTTTGCCTGGGGTTTTTCACATGTTAGAAGCTGGCTCCCTGAACACACATTAGAGCTGAAGCATGTGGCCCAAGCTCTGCCCATCTTTGCAAAATCCATTCTTTGGTGAAGGTAGCAGTGGAGGGGCTGGGTTTTGGGGTGAGCAGCAGCCCGAGTTTCCAGTGTCCATGGCATCCACTTTGTAAGTGACGGTGGCCCTGGCACTTTGCTGAAGGGACCTGCAGTGTGGTCTGGGCATTGTTCCTGGCTGTGTCTTCTCTCAGTCTCCTTGGTGGCTCTTCCAGAAACCCTTTGAGTTGTCTAATAGCTATTAATAGATTCCTGTTCTGCCTCAACTAGCCAGAAAAGGATATTGACTGATATATCCAGCAAATACTGAAAATATTTTGTTTTTGAAATGTTAGGTTCACATTATAGACATTTTCCTTCCTTTTCAAATACTCATTTCATAAATATTGTGTGATTATTATTCACCTTACAGACTTAAGAGGCTAATGTAAGGGTTATGTTGTATTATACTTATTCTTGGAAACCTTATTTAAGGTTTATAGAGTGAATTTGGTTGGAAGAGTTATTCGAATTTAGAAATTTTAAGTATATTATTTGTGAATATTAAGTATATTATTGAAATGCTCCTAATGACTAAATAAATGTTCTTTAATAAATTGCAATAGGTTGTAAGCATTTAATTTTCTTGTGAGGTACTTGAGTATTCAGAAAATAAAAAGGAAAGTGGTTGGGAAATGATTACTTTAACTAGAAAACATTTTGGTTTATTTATGTAATATAAATGTGGTGGGGTGATGAGTCATGATTATATAACTAGACTCAATCTTAAGGAAACATTCACATTTTAATGAGGTATTATGAAGTTATGGATCTAAAAGGTGCTATGGTTTTCCCCTAATTCCTTGATGCTTGAAGTGTGGTTCAAAAACCAGTGACATCCACATCATTTGGCAGAAAAGGAGAATTCCAGGCCACATCCCAGACTGACTGAATCAAAATCTGCATTTTAATGAGATTCATATGGATACGAACATTTGAGAAGCACTGATTTTATTTGTGCTTTTATCAGACACAAAACCCAATCTATAAAATAAAAAGGGCAGGAAAAGAGAAACATCACTCAATAGTCCTCTCTGTTTAGAAGTTTCTACTCACATATAATCTGAAGGCCCCAGGTTGCAATTTGAACCCATTTCTTCACTCTGCAGAGGCAATGGAGGCAGCCAATGATTTTCCTCACAACAGGCCTTCCTATACCTGAACACATAAGTTACCCCTCAGTTTTCACTTCAGTCATCAGAAAAATGGAGTCTTCTAGGATGGATGAATCAATGAACAAATTCTTCCATTCATTCAAAATGCATATTGAGTACCTGCTGTGTGCCAAGAGCTGGGGGAAAGAGGAGTAAGCAAAATAAAGTCCTTGCCTTCACAGAGCTTACGTTTTGGTGGAGAAGAAAGATAAGAAACAAATGTGTAATATGTCAAGTAGTGATAAGTGCTATGGCAAGATATAAAGTACAAATATGGGGTAGTGGTTCTATTGTATCTAGGATGGGTAGAGCAATCTTCTCTGAGGTGTATTTAAGCAGAGACTTGAAGGAAGTGAGGGCGTGAGCCGGGGACGCACCTGGAGAGAGTGTGTCCAGGCAGAAGGAAAAGTGAGAGCAGACTGAGGGGTGGGGAAGAGTACAGAGATCAGAAGTAGCAAGGAGCCAGACAACAGACTATACATTATATGAAAGTTGGCGTTCACTCTTGGTGACAGGGGAAGCCACTGGAGGGTTTTAGGTAACTGACCCACATTTTTATAGCATCATTCTGGCTGTTGGGTTGAGAATGGTGGTTGGGGGGCAAGGATGGAAGCATGCAGATCTCTTAGGACTCCATCACAACCTCTAGACAAGAGGTGATTATGGCTTGGACAAGGAACTTGTGCTTTTGAGCACTTGAAACATGGCTAATGAGACTAAGAAACTGAATTTTTAATTTTAAGTAATTTAACATTAAATGGCTACATGCGGCTGGAGACTACTATATTAGACAGCACAGTTCTAGAGGTCTTAGAAGACTTTCATTATGTCTTTCATTTCCTCTGCTATGTTAGC
>JAQZBX010073024.1:0-14982 GCA_029593785.1 Cabassous unicinctus | reverse complement strand
GGGGCCTCAGGCAATCCTATGGGGAGCTCTGGACCAGGGATGGATCCTCAGTATTGTTTCAGTTGAGCCGAGGGAGCTCTATACCACTGCATGGACCAGCTGCTGGGAGGTTGGCTGCCCTAGGATCATATCCTGTTGGGCAAGGCAGCTTCCTTCGGGTGAAGGCAAAGCTTGGAGAGAGATTCAGCTGTTAACCCTCAGCAGTCAACGTTCCTGGTGGCCTCATCCTGGAGGAGGATCTGGTGGCCAGCTTTTATTACAACCACCCAATATATGGTAGCATCTCATATTCATAATATTCATCTCATACTTATTGTTTTCTACCCCTCACACAGGTTTATTGTTTCCTCAAAGTATATACTATATATTTTACTTATTTGTTTTCTTGCTACTTCTTACTAAAATATACCACCACAAGAGCAGAAATTTTCTTTCTTTCTTTCTTCCTTTAATCTTATATCCCTAGCATCTAGAAACAGTACTTGGAATATAGTAGGTGTTCAATAATATTAGTCAATGAGTAAATAAATGCATCATATGTTGACTATATGTCAGGCACTGTGCTATTCTTCTAAGAATACAGAAATAAAAAAGGCAGACACTGTCACTACCCTCATGGAACTTCAATCTAGTTGCAATTATTTACTCATATAGCACATATATGTAAAATATTCACAAGCACTATTTCTTTAAAACAATTTATTGAAGTATATCATTCATACATGAACATACATAAACTGTAAGTGTTCAGTAAACATCGTGATCTTACAAAACAAACGTGCATAACATCATACAGGGCTCCCACATATCACCCTCCCACAAACATCCTGCATTGTTGTGAAACATTTGTTAACAAATCATGAAAGAGCATCATCAAAGTACTACTACTAACTGTAGTTCGAATCTTCCTCCCCTAAACATTTTTTTAAGGATTTATTTATTTACTTTTCTCCATTTTTACCCCCCTCCCCCCACCCCACCCCCTGCCGTTTTTGCTATTTCTGTGTCCATTCGCTGGGCAACTCTCTGCATCCATTTCCTGCCCTCTCTTCTCTGGGATTCGGTCCTCGGAACCTCCAATGTGGGAGAGAGGCATCCTACTACTGCCTGCGCCACCTTAGTTCCTGGTTTTTTGGTGAGTCTCGTCTTGGCTCTCCCTTGTGTCACTCTCCTTTTATGTCATCATCTTGCTGCGTGGCTTGCGGGGCCTGGCGGCTCACCCACGGATGGGGCCTGATGGCTCACCCGCTCGCAGGGCTTGGCGGCTCACCCACCCACGGACGGGGCCTGATGGCGCACCCGCTCACAGGGCCTAGTGGCCCATGCGCCTTCCATATATATTTTTTTTTTACTGGGAGGTCCCGGGGATGGAACCCAGGTCCCTCCATATGGGAGACGGACGCCAAACCACCAGAGCCACATCCGTCCCCCTGCTATATCTCTTAAGGTTGACCAAAGATACCCAAAGTTACAGTGTTTTCCCATACAGGATGGTCATATAATAAATCAGGCCTAGTTTATCACCAGCATTCTAAAAACCAGACCTAGGGAGAAAAACTAGGTCTGGGGACACATGCATGGTTTCTAATATAGCGAATGTTTAGCCTACCCTGATTATCACAAAATCAGGACAGCGAGTATATTAGTAACACACTATATTTTTTAAAGTGTAATTACAGCCAAACTATTATCCATATTTTACTAAAAACTTCTAGATTTGACATATCTGATAGTTTATCATAGAAAAATTTTCACTGAATGACTGTGTCAGACAATGTCAGAAGACTATATTGGAGCTGATATAGCTCAAGTGGTTGAGCGCCTGCTTCCCATGTATGAGGTCCTGGATTCGATCCCAAGTATCTCCTAAAAACAAACAAAAAACCCAGTTCTCATTGGGGAGTGGATGTCAATGATCGAGCACCTGCTTCCCATGTATAAGGTCCTGGGTTCAATCCCTGGCACTTCCTAGAAAAGGACTATAAAAACACTGGAGACATTAGTAAAAGAGTTATTTCTTTTTCCTGCTAATTTTTAGAAAGAAAATTTAGATCACATGTCTTTTGCCTAGTTTATAAAGAAAGAATAAGGGATGAAATAAAGAGAGAACCCAGAGGAAGTGAACACTTAATAAACTGGAATTTTTTATTAATTTTTTATTTTTTAGGAGGTACTGGGGATTGAACTCAGAACCTCATACATGGGAAGCGACATTCAATCACTGAGCTACATCTGCTCTCCAATGAGAGTTGATTTTTTCATTTGTTTTGTTTGTTTTTAGGAGGTACTGAGGATTGAACCCTGGACCTCATACATGGAAAGCAGACGCTCAACCACTTGAGCTATATCCACTCTCCTATAGCATATTTTATTTCCTTTCACAGCCAACAAAATAATTTTTCCTTTTAAAGCTTCAGCCAAATGAATCACTTTTTTTCCTTTGCTTATTTTTTTTAATGTAAAAAGCCTCTTACTCTGTTTTCTGTGTGGTACTGAACATACTGTTTCAAGAATGATGATGTAAAATCCATGACAACCAAAATTTCATGTTTTTAGTTTGTCATACACAAGATACTCAGCATTTCTAGAATAACTTGCATGGGAAATCTCGAATTGTTCTATTTTTGCAAATTCACTAGTTTCTGCTTCTTTGTACATTACTGTTACAAAGTATAGCATGTGAGCTGGATATGAGTGAATTTGTGCACCTATCTTCTGTGTGGTACTTCATCCAAGGAGCAATGTAGGCCCTGAGAAGATTCTAGCCTATAAGAATTTCTATCTTAAGATTGGAAAAAAACAAAAGCAAGAATTTTTTTCATGCTTATGGAGTAATAAAATCACTAGGTCCTACAGTTCTTCACTTCAGGCAGCTTAACATGTTCCTAAACTAAAACAGACTTTAGAGTTCAGATAAATACCTTGACTGTCAATTTCTATTTTAATTTACTGAGATATTACCTCTATTCTTGGACATCTTTTTAAAAAAGAATAGATGACCACAAGTTTGCAGTTTTAGTGTACAGATCCAGCTTGACTATATCATTGTTTTGATTTTTGTGGCAAGGTTTTTAGTGCAGGTTTTCCAGGCACAATAAATAGCCTGTCTATTGATAATTAGTTACATCTTTCTCCTACAATTAGAGGTGATAACAGAGTACCTCTAAGCATAGAAAGGCTGCAGCAGCCCCTAGATTTAGGGTCAACAGTAGTTGATAAGAATAGTCAAAGAGTCATTAGGGTAGATTAAGTGCTACAGAATTCTACAAAGGGAAGTGAAAGGAAATGATCTCTTAGCGTGAACTCAAATGAACATCAGGTATGACAAAAGCAGCTCTAGCTTACCTAATAACTCACACACCATTGCACCTGTCTCTGCCTCACTCTACCCATATTTCTGTATCTCTTCAGTCCCTCTCCCCATCTCGTCCTTTATTCATTTTCTTTGAGTCTTTCTGCACCCGTCTCTTATTATTCCTTGATTTTATATCTTTTCTTCCTTCTCCCATTCCTGGTCACCCACATAAACTGACAAGAAAATGGATTTCAAGTGTATATTTTATGACATCTAGTCTTTATCCTGTGAAAAATTTATTTTCTAGTTAAAAGTTGTAAAAATAGGAGATTAAAATTCTTTAAATTCCATTAATTTAAAATTTAATTTATTTTCAATTACTTGTAGATTTTAATTTTTATGTGGATTTGCAGTTCAAGTTGAAAATAACACTTCAGGTTTGGTTACTCACTTCTCTAATAATAGAGCCCTGCACTTTGTAGGTATCCAATAAATTATTGTTGGGTGAATGTTCAATAAACATATACTGAATTCTTACTAGGGTGCATAATAGGTGCTCCTAGCACACAGCATCCCCGAGACACAGTTAGGCCTTCAAGACATAATTCTCCAAAGAGTGCTGCTTATCCGTTTTCGCTCATCTGAGCACAAGAGTCATAGAATCCACCTGGATAAGATCTGTGTGTGTAACAATACCTAGACGGGACCTTTCATCAGGGTCTTTTGAACACTCAAAAGCACTTATTCAGAACTACATGCACTATATCTTACACGGTTGCTTAGTGAACTCCAAAACAGCTCTTCTCAAATTGTAATGTGCATATGATCTTGTTAAAATGCAGATTCTGCAGCGAATGGACACAGCAGCACAAGCAGCAAGGGGGGGATAAATAAAATAAAATAAATAAATCTTAAAAAAAAAAAATGCAGATTCTGATTCAATATGTCTGAGGCAGGGCTTGAGAAGCTGCAATTCCAAAAAGCTCACAGAGATCTTACTCCACTTACGTCAGTGTGAAGCGTGGGCTCCGACCCCTCACCTTCCAAGCGTCGACGACGCGTAGTGGCAGAAGTCGTGGAACTGAAAGTTGACTGCTGGAAGCTTCTGGGAGATGAAGGCGAGGACCCGGGATGCGCAGGCGCAAACTTACGTGTGGGGGCGGGGGTTGGAAGAATACACGTGCGAGGAAGGGCCCAGACGCAATCTCTAGGTTCTCTGAGGGTGTCCTTGAAAGATTCCGGTTGGTGTAGACCTTCTACAGAGCTAGTCCAGTCGAGGATGGCTGTATCACTAACAGCAGCTAAAACTCTGGCCCTTCAGGACCCACAGGAACAAGAGAAGTTTATGATGATGGAGCCAAAGGAAGAGAGACGGGCTTGGGAGCTTGAGACCAGACTACAGGGGAACCATTCTCCCAGTCAAGATATCTTCCAGTAGCTCTTCATACAACTCTGCTATCAGGAGACTTCTGGTCACCAGGAGGTGCTTAGCCAACCACGAATGCTCTGCTGCGAGTGGCTTAGGCTAGAGAGGCACACCAAGGAGCAGATATTGGAATTTCTGGTGCTGAAACAATTCCTGACTATCCTGCCTGAGAAGCTCCAACCTGGGTGCAGAGACATTACGGTAAGAGTGGAAACGAGGTGGTGACTGTGCTGGAGAATTTCGAGAAAGGACTTGATGAGCCAGGACCACAGGTCCCAGGCACTGGTTGTGGACCTACTCAGAAAGAGCCGTGGGAAGAGAAGGCACCTCCCTGAGCAGCCCAGGAAGCACCCAACATCTGGTTCCAGCCCAAGGAGATCCAGCTCAAATGTGAATCTGAGTAAACCTAGCCTCTCCCAGAGAGTGGTGAAGAGCAGGAATGTGCTGGAAGGGAGGGACATAAGAAGGGATATAAAGGCCATAGTACCTGGCATGTAGTAAGTGTTGAAGTGTGGGCTATCATTATTTTGGCTTTACTATTCTTATCTCATAGGTAACAGGCTTAGCCTGTTTCATCACCTGTAAAATTAGGAATAATAACTTACCTCATAAGGTAGCCCTGAGGTTAAATTAAATTTACATCATATCTGACCATAAAGCCTGGCCAGCATCTTCTACCTTTAGAGAGCCCTAAAACAGGACCAGAAAATACTTCATTCACTCCCTGCCTCATCATCTCCAGTGCTCTTCACTAACTGTAGTCCATAGTATCTCTGTCCTAAGCTACAGAGGCCAGCCTTGAGAGCCTTTTCCTTTTAACTTCCCGTTTCAAAACCACGCTATATAAGCCATAATGCAGTCCCATACACAACACTGCCAGTCACCACCTTTATCTATCATCTATCCCGCATCTAAACAGCCCAATTTCAACTCTCTCATGTCTGTACTTCTGCACTTCAGATTTTCTGCAAAAGCTTACTTCACGTGCCTGCATGTATCCCGGCGAACATCCTGTCTTTCCTAGTGTCACACGCTAAACTCAAAGACAAGAAACTTAGAGCCTCAGGACCAAGAACTGTTTTTGTTGAACACTATAACATTGTGAAACATACCTGGATCACCATGTTGCTAATAAAGAAGATTCTCTTTGATACTTGGTTTTACACTCCACCAAACAAAAGCATTTGAAAAATAGAATTCTTATAATCAATAAAATGGGAAAAATTAGAAATGGAGATTAGTCTTGGAGTCTATTCCAAAAGTATGTTTTAGCCTCTTGGGTCTTTCTTGTTTTTCCCTTTCCTCACAAAATTGGTTGACCACTTGCCAAGTCCTTGAAAATGTAAAATTTTCTCTTATTTTTAAAAAGCAAATCCTCAAAAAGAATATCCTACTTTGAAACTTATTTTATTTTTCAAATAACTTTTGTAGTGTTCCATTTGGGAAAATAGGAAAACAAGAAGAACCCTTTCCCCTGTACAGTCATTCACTGAGATATAACCATTGTTAATATCTGAGTAAATATTCTTCCAGACATTGTTATATGTGTATTGAATATGTTTAAAGCTTTTATTTTCATGCCAGAAATGTACATCTTAATCCAAGTGTCGTTTCTCCATACATCCAGAATTGATGTATTTACATTTCCTATCAATTGTTGCAGATGTCCAAGAGCCCAAGGACAAAGAATCATTGCCAGAACTGCCCATTGCTTAAGTGGAATCACTGGTGTTCTCAGAAAAATGTACTACTGCCACCTATACATTTGAAGCTGCCTCTGAAGTTGAGAGCACCTTAGAGCAGCAGCAGGGAAATCCCAAAGGGGAGAGACTGTGGAGATCCCCTGTCCAGGGGAAAAGTTTTGGGCAGAAGGTTATCATTCATAATAAAACTCCCATAGGGAAGAAAGACCATTAATGTAGTGAATGTGGGAAAGTCTTTCATTTTAACTGCTGCCTTAAAATACACCAGAGAATTCATTCTGGAGAGAAACCCTATGAATGTTATGAATGTGGGAAGTCCTTCAGTGGACGCACAGCTTTTCTTAAACATCAGAGATTATATATTGGAAAGAAACATGAATGTGAAAAAGCCTACACTACTGACTTGGACCTTATTGAACAACAGAGAATTCATAGGGAAGAAAAACCTTGTGAATGTACAGAGTGTGGAAAAACTTTCCAGGGAAGTTCAGATCTAATTCGACTTTGGGTAATTCATACTGGAGAGAAACCCTATGAATGTAGTGAATGTTGGAAAGCTTTTAGCCAGAGGTCACACCTTGTTACACATCAAAAAATTCATACTGGAGAGAAACCCTATCAGTGCAATGAATGTGGGAAAGCCTTCAGGTAGCATACACTCCATAATGGTGTATCAGAGAATCCATAGCGGTGAGAAACCCTATGAATGTAAGGAATGTGGAAAAACTTTTGCTTGGTGTCTGGCTTTTAATAAGCATCAGAACTGGGGGAGCAGATGTGACTCAAGCAGTTGGTGCCCATCTCTTACATGGGAGATCCTGGGTTCGGTTCTCAGTGCCTCCTAAAGAAGATGAGCAGACACAGCAAGCACACAATGAGCAGACTCAGAAAGCAGACAGCAAGTGCAAACAACGAGCAGACAGATGGGGAAGCCATGGGGGTGGGGGCGGGGGGGCGGAATAAATAAATCTTAAAAAAATAAAAAAGAAAAGGAAATGGCATGCTGGAGAGAAACTTGAAGAAAATGAGGAGTTTAGGGAAGAGCAGAGAATTCACAAAGAAGAGAAAACTTAGTGTAACCAGTATGGCAGAGCTTTGCAACACAGCTCAGACTTCACCAGACGTCAGGTAATTTATACAGGAGAGAAACCATATGAATATAAAGAATGTGAGAAAACTTTCAATCAGAGCTCTGACCTTATGAGAATTCACAGTGGAGAAATGCCTTATGTATGCAACAAATGTGGGAAATCTTTTAGGGGTAGCTCAGATCTCATTAAACACCATCATATTCATACTAGGGAGAAACCCTATGAATGCCCTGAATGTAGGAAGCCCTTCAGTCAGAAGTCACACCTTATTAGTCATCAGACAATTCACACTGGAGAGAAACCCTTTGAATGTAGCAACCGTGGGAAGGCCTTCAGTGGGCATACAGCTTTTCTTATAACAGCAAAAACTTCATATTGGGGGAAGCAGATGTGGCTTAATCGCTTGAGCTCCCACCTACCACATGGGAGTTCCAGGGTTCGGTTCTTGGTGCCTCCTGGAGAAGATTAGCAAGACAGCTGGCGTGACAGGCAGGCATGGTAAGCTGATGCAACAAGATGACACAAGGAGACACAAAGAGGAAAGACAATGAGAGATACAACAAAGCAGGGAGTTGAGCTGGCTCAACCAGTTGAGCACCTCTCTCCCATATGGGAGGTTGCAGGTTCGGTTCCCGGTGCATCATATAGAGAAGATGAGCAGACACAGAGAGCACACAGAAAATGGACACAGAGAGCAGACAGCAAGTGCAAACAGTGTGTGTGTGTGTGTGGGATAAATAAATAAAAATAAATCTTTAAAAAAAAAAAAAACACTTCATATTGGAAAGGAATTTGGGGAATGTGAGAGAGTCTTCAAACAGGACTTCTCTTACAGGTAACAAAACCTAATGAATGTAGTAAAAGTAGGAAAAGCCAGATGGAGACCACACCTTATTGTATTACAGAGAATGTTTATTGTTGAAAAACCATTTGAAGGTAACATTAGAGAGGTTTTACTAGATGGAAAACATACACATGTAATATTGAATGTATCAGACTTTTGAAAGCAGGGAAAACAATGAATTGTTACAGTTTGGAAATGTTTCAACAGTGAATGTTGAAATAAAAGTTACTTAAAAAAAACACAAAACTTGCAGGCAATGCTGATGTGTGTGGTCCATGGTCCATGGATCAAACTTTGAGTAGCAAGGTTCTAACAGTAATAGAGTTTGCTTTTTTTTTTTTTTCCTTATTAGAGAAGTTGTGGGTTAACAGAATAATCATGCATAAAATACAGGATTCCTGTGGTAATAGGGTTTTTGTGTGTTTGGTTTTTTTTTTTAAGATTTATTTATTTATATATTTTCCCCCCACCCTCTCATTGTTTTGAGCTTGCTGTCTGCTCTCTGTGTGTTCTTCTGTGTCTGCTTATCTTCTGGGACCTTCCGGAAGGGGGAGAGGCTGCTCAATCTCTTGCACCACCTCAGCTCCCTGATCTGCTGCATCTCTCATTGTCTCTCTTCTGTGTCTCTTTTTGTTGCGTCATCTTGCTGCACCAGCTCTCCGCGTGGGCCAGCTCTCCGTGTGGGCCTGCACTCCTGCATGGGCCAGCACTCTGTGTGGGGCAGCACTCCACTTGAGCCAGCTTGATTTTCACCAGGAGGCCCCGGGAATCGAACCCTGGACCTCCTATATGGTAGATGGGAGCACAATCACTTGAGCCACATCCACTTCCCTATAATGGGGTTTTATAAGCAAATTTTTTCTCAGCCTTCAGTTCCTTTTCATTAAGGAACCATTGATAAGTCTCGGCTGGGAGGATTCTGGTCTGTATTCTATCCTGTCATCTGGCATGTCTGGGGTTTTTCTGTTTCCTTCAGGGCTCTGTTACTGATGACTCACTAACCCTGGAAACAGATGCTGGTTGCTAATTTATGCACAAATTAGCTACTGGTTCTGGCAACCTTATTCTCTGAAGCTTCAGTTTGGTTTGCTTTGGTTTCTTGGGAAGGTATATTTTGGAAAGGGGTAGGGGGAGAAAAATTGTTTTTTGCTCTGTGTGAGGGTATTGTAACACTCCCTATGTGATATCAGTGCTGATTTGGGGCATTACCCTCAAATAGTGTGGGTCTCAAAGACGTTATCTCGTTGAATTCTCAGAGCAGCCCTGTGTGACACATAATATTATATTACCATCTTATGGATGGGAAAGGTGAGGTTCAAAGTGGTTCAATAACTGCTACAAGGTCACAAAGGTAGTAAGGGGCAGAAGCGGGGTAAACATAATCATCTTGTGACTCCAAGTCCAGTGCTTTCTATTGCACTTTGCTCTGAATGAATTATGATAGGAGAAAGCTGGGCTATTCATCTTTTGGGTGTCTCTTGAGGTCCAAAAGTTATTTTTCTTTGGTTATTCATTGGCCCACTATACCGTCTCCCTCTTTTTTAAAAGAATTTGCATCAAGAACAACTTGAAAATCTTAACAGTCTATTGACTTCCATTTGAGAAAGATTATTCTTGACTTTAAGATAAAATATAAATAGCAAATGGAAAGGCAAAAGAAAACTGAGGATAAAGGCTAAGAAGTGGGACTATCCTCCTCTCCAGTGTTCCTCTTTCCCTTTCTTCCTCTTATTTTTTGCATCCTACTATTGAAAGGAAGACAATTTTGTAGGCATTTAGAGCCGGGTCTCACACCACCTTAGGTACATTTATTAATCTTTGCCATCTTTTCTATATTTCACTAAGAAACTAATTTTTCCAGAGGTTCACAAGAATCAATGGTCAAGTTATTTGGAGTCTAGAATATACACTATTGCTCACATTCACATTTAGATAAGTCTGCTTTGTCTTTGCTGTAGGCACTTGGGACTGTCTTAAAGGTAACTGAATGGTGTCTTTGCATTTAGTGTTGCTTTTTTTTTTTTTTTTCAAATTGCAGGGGAAGAAGAATCAGGCTGTTGCTGTAATTACTACATTGATGATACAATGATGGCAAAAATTTAATGCACTACAAATTGTAAAGTGCAAAAAAAGGGGAGGAGGCTTTCTTTTATTTCTCTATGAATGATTTCTTCTAGCTCTTCAGTCTACTCCATGAACAGTTGGGGTGGGACATAAACTTGTCTGTTAAAGGCATCTTAGTATCTTTAAAATGGGCTTTTTGAGTTAATTCGTATATTTGGGGGTATATATTCAGTGTTTCTGGGTACCCTTCCCTCCACAGTCTTCAAACCAATATTGCATCTTGGTATAAATTGAGTCTTAATGGTTCTGGAGGTAAGGCAGAGAGAAGGAGCACTGGTCCTTGAGCTGTCAGATTAAAATAGGGCCTCATGGTCTCTAGGATGCTCTCCCTTTTCCCTGTTGGTTACAGGGAACCCTGCTGATGTTTGCTGCTGAAGTCCCTGGCTGTGAAACTCATGCTCATTCTCTTGATTCTGCCAGGGCCAATGTGGTTGGGCAAGCTCACCCTTAGACCATGCCTCTGCTGCCTTGTGGTAGCCCCACTGGCTCTCTATTCACCTATCCCCAACAAGGGCCATGTGCAAACTTCAGGATCCCTTCTACTCCATATGGGAGCCACAGGAGACATTGGGGACACTTCTCTGGTCTTCTTTTCCCTTGGGCATGTCCCTCAGCCATTTCCAACCTGCTTGCATGGTGCCACCTTAAAGCTGGGGTTTCTCTAAGGGACTTGAAATTGTTTCAGTGTGTATTCAGAAAAGTAAGGACAGACCCCTGCTCTGGAAAACCTTTAAACTTATCAGATTGTCTCCAACTACCCACTATCAAGCTGTCGCTGGGGTTGCAGTCTCTGAAGACTTGATTGGGGCTGGAGGATCTGTTTCCTTGCTCACTTACATGACTGCTGGCAGGAAACTTCAGTTCCCCACTACATGGGCCTTTCTATAGGGCTGCTTATGATAGGGCTTCCCCCAGAGTAAATGATCCAAGAGAGAAATAACAACCAAGACAGAAGCTGCAATCATTTATGACATACCATCACTTCTGCCATGCTTTATCAGCCACACAGACCAACTCTGATACAGTGTGGGAGGGGCTGCACAAGGGTGTGAATACTAGGAGGTGGGGGACATTGGGAGCCACCTTGGATGCAGATACCACATTATTCTACCAATGTTCCTCAATGGGAGCAGCACTGACATTTAGGTGGGACAGTTCATTGTTGGATAGGTTTGTCCCAAGCATTCTTGTACATTTAACAGCCCTGACCTTCACCCATTAAATGCCAGCAGCACTCCAGTCACTGTGACAATTGAAAATGCTCCCCACAACATTTCCAAGTCCCCCCAGATGGGCAGTAGTAACCCCTGGTTGTCAGCTTATCTGAAAAATGATTCAGGAGAACCTAGGCTTTGGGAGATAATTTGAATTAAAAAAGGATTGGTTTATCATTTTTAAAAATAGTACAATACTTGCACTGACATCTTCCCATAGGGTTTGATTAACTAGGGGATTGACAATCCTGTAGCATGATATTGAGGACAAGTTTGGTATAAAAGAAGGAGCACTGAACTTGGAATCAGAAAATTTACATCTAGTCCCACCTCTACCATTCGCTAGCTGAGGGACTAAGAGCAAGTTATTAAATTCTCTGAGCCTTGTCTGTGAATGGGAGATAATACTACTTACCTCACAAGGTGACAACTAAATAAGGTAATGAAAATGAGGCACCTTTGAACCACGCATAAGCTCAGTCCTCCCAGAGAAAGTTCAGTGTCCCAGTCAGTAGAGGCTGCTGCTTTTTCCAACAGGAGAATCATAAGAACCAGTTAATCCTTGTGGGCCTACATAACTGGGCCCAGATTACCTTAACGGAACAATCATGCAAGCTTTGCTTTGCTTTGCTCTGTCACAGAGGCCCAAATTTTTCCCAGCTACAAGAGGACTGCTGGGGCTTCTTTTGGGGAGACCCTTGATTGTCAGTCAAGACCACCATTCTTTCTAACCTGTTGCCTCCCCTGGTCACTGGCCAAAGTGTGACTTTCTTGGGACAACTATTTTCTCCCATTTCACTCACTTCTGGGTTGTCATCCCGGACCCAAACTCACTGCTCCTCTCCTCATGAGCATTCCCATTTTCCTTTTGGAAGGTGAACACCCCCGACATTCCACTTCCCTCTGAACTTTTCCTTTACTTCCTTGAAACCTGGCTCACTCCTGGACCCAGTGCTTCTGACACAATATTCCTTCCATCATAACATTCAGGCAAAACTCTTCCACCCCACAACTGTCTACTTTCTCATGCTCCTGGGCTGGGGAATGCTGCTAGAGAAAATCACCCAACTTTTTAGGTGGGTATACTCCAAATTCATGGGTGTACCCCAACTCAGCTGGGCTATAAGCACTGGCCTGGAATTCCTGTTTCTCTGGTCAGCTCTCTTCCTCAATATTCACAGCATCTATTATGAGCTTTTTCCTCCATTGGCCTCAAGTCTTCTCTATCACCCCTTCACACTTCTGCTTATCTCCTTAACCTCAGACAACCTTACCAGTTACTTCACAAAAATATTGAAGCCACAAGTAAGAAAACCTTCCTTTTCCTGCCATCCCACCCACCATCTTATCTGTCTCTAGACCTATACCCATCTTCCCCCAAAACTAACATCCTCATCTCTGCCTAGGCTCTCAGCATTTTGGGCCTTCCCAGGCACTTCTCTCCAACAATTTTGCCTTTTCTCCTGTATTTTCAACCTTGGCATTTTCACTGGATCCTTCCCGTTTAAATTACCTGCACATCACTTTTACCCTAAAACAAGAAATCCTCCCTCCACCCCCCACCCCACCCCTGCTTTTGTCCTATTCCTTTCCTCCCCCTCACAGCCCAAGTACTTGAAATAACTGTTCACATTCTCTGTGGCTTCCTCACCTCCCTTCCCTCTCTGCCCACACCTCTCCTCAGAAACTGCTCTCACCAAGGTCACCAACTGCCTTCCTATTGCTAAATCTAATGAACAGTTCTCATTTCTTATCTGACTTGACCAGTCAGTAGTCAACACTGTTCACCACTCCCTACTCTGCTTGGAATGCTCTTCCTTTGCCTTCTATTAAGCAGCTTTCTCCTAGTTTCCCTCCTGCTTCTCTGGCTGCTCCTCAGTCTCCTTTTGTACAACTTTTCTTCTGCCTTTCTATATAACTCAGTGCTCTAAATCACTGCTCTTGGCCCTCTTCTCTTCCCTTCCCTTCCCTTCCCTTCCCTTCCCTTTGCTTTCCATCCCATCCCATCCCATCCCATCCCATCCCATCCCATCGCTTCTCCCTCTATGTACTCTGGCTAGGCGATCCCATCCATTCTCATTGCTGCAATGAATATTTACCTGGTGGTGATCCTTGAAACCATGCCATTGACCCACAAGGCCGTCCTGACGTGCAAACCTATATTTCAACTATATTTCAAACTGTCTCTTGGATGTTTACACTTTGATATCTCACAGCCATCTTCACTCAGCAGGACAATTGAGCTCTTCTCATCATTTCCTCTTTAAAACCTTCTCCTCCTGGCCATCTTCCTTGGCTCTTCTCTCTCCCTGACCACACATCCAATCAGTAACCAAATCCTCAAGATTTTACCTCCCCCAAACATTTCTCAGCTCTGAGGGCTTAACTCCATGTGCACTGTCAGCAGCTTAGTTTGGGTCACCTTTTCTCTTCAGAGCACAACCATAGCCTCCCAATGTGTCTTTTGGTTTCCAGTGTTCACACTGACCCATGGTGATCTTTCCGAGACTCTACTCTGATCATGTCCCTTCCCCAACGCTTGCTTAAAATTCCTCACTGACCCTTATTGTTCTTAGGATACAAGGCTTTTTCATGATCTGCTCTTGCCCACCCTATATCTCACCACCTCTATCCCCCAACTCATCTTCAAGTACACTGAATTATTGGTAGTTCTATAAAGATTGCTAGTTGTGTCCTGCCTTAAGACTTTTGCACAGGCTTTTCATTGTTCTCTCCCTCTTTGTGGGTTAACTCCTATCCATCACTTCTTCCATGATTAACTTCAATAGCTTTCTCATATTAGAGTTAGATGTTCCTCCCAGCTTCTATCACATTACCTCCAAACATTAGTTGAATTTGTGCTTTAGCTGAAGGGAGTATTAGGGAGATAAGAGATGAATTTAAAGGGGGTAAAGAATCAAAGATGTTTTCCTCCTTCCATCATGTGTTGGGTCCAGAAAGCCAGATGTTCCTTTGTCCTCACCCTTTATCTCCTTTGGCAAGGGGAAAGCATCTGCCACTTAGAAAAGTCACTGCTGACCTTGGTGTTGCCATTTCAAATATGATATTTAAAACAAAGAATGGACCAGAATGGGAGAAATAATTGCTTTCTGGTTCTCATTGCACAATGCAGGTGGAAAAGAAGTAAAAGACTCGAATGGAAGAGGAGAATATACCCTCAATTGTCACTGTTTTCTGGGCTGGTTTAAAAAATATTTATTGTTTAGAATTTTTTTGTTTAATTAGGTAGACAGCTTGAAGCAAACAGGTATATTAATTACTTCA
>JAQZBX010073023.1:0-14982 GCA_029593785.1 Cabassous unicinctus | reverse complement strand
CCAGTCCCTCTATCTCCCACACTTTCCCCCATTAACAACATCTTTCATTAGTGTGGTACATTTGTTACAGTTAGTGAACACCTCCATGTACTATAGTTGACATTATGGTTTACACTTTGCATCACACATTTTTATAGGTTTTGACAAAATGTATAATGGCCTTTATCTGTCATTGCAATGTCATGCAGGACAAATCCAGTGTCCTAAAAAAGCCCCATGTTACACCTATTCTTCCCTCTCCCTCTCCTCAGAACCTCTGGTGGCCATTGCCTTTATATCAATGTTACAAGTTCTTCCATTGCTAGAATAATACTTAGTCTACTTTAGTCTACTTTAGTCCATAGTTGCATTTCTCCTTTATGCTTGTTCATTCCTCAGTCTTGAGGCATTTAGGTTGGTGATGCCCACCCTGTTTTTGATTGAGGGGGCGCTTAGATCCCATGGGGCAGATGAATGGAACTTTCTTGCTCACAGTTGTAGTTACTCTCTGTTTTTTGGGATGTGCATTGTCCATCACCATCATTTTGTTAGTTGTCCTGGATGAGTCCGATGAACTGGAGAGTTGGTGTTACAACTCTGCTGAGATTCAGGGCTTAATCGGCATACAGAGCAATTAATTTCAATATCTTGGTATATGCAGCTATATGAAGGGGTGGACAAATTTGTATCAGGGCCAAGAAGCCACCCGGGAGCAAAAAAAATGAAGATCTTAATATCATCTTTGGAACTAAAAAAAATAAATAAATAAGGAACTACCTAATGAAAGAAACAGTCCTGACTGAGGACTATAAACATGGTCAATGAGAGGGCCTAAAGAGACAATAGCCAACAACTCTCCATAGCTAAATTCAGTGGTCAATTCTCAGTTCTTTCTGTTGTGCACCTGCCCTGATTCACTTGGCTCCACTTACCTCTGAACTTTGGCAGCTTGTTCAATGGAAGGCCCAGCCACCTCTGCTTAGTGTCTTAACACCACAGGTAGTCTCAGCACTCCCTATGTTAAAGACCTGTTTTTGCATGGTCTCCATTTTGCTCATCTTGGCAGGAGCCACAATAATTCCTTTGCCCATGTCTGGCCTTTCTGGAACCACAGGGAATCTGCCTGCCACTTCTGGACCAGATGAAGTGTTGCATAGTGGGAAGTATAGGGGAATTAATGCCCCCTTGGGCAGACTTTGACTAATGAGAGACAGGAGATAGGAAGGTGCCAGCAGATACATTCCTTTCATTTCTTCTATCCCAAAGTACTATTTGAGGAGAACAGAGCCATATGTTCTTTCTAGAGACATAGTTGTGGTTGAACAATAACTATGTTTCTGTGATAAGCTCAGTAATGCACTGCCTTACCATGTTTTCTGTACTTACCATTGCCACTTTACTTCCCACCTCACTTTTGCTGTTTTGGTTTTGTACTCTCATTATTGTCAGTAGCATTTTACAAAGTTGATCAATCTTTCTTGAAACACCTTCTTCCCTTGGGTTTCAAAGCCAACACTCTCCATGTTTTTCTTCTGTATCACTCACCACTGCTTTCAGTCTCCATTGCTACTTCTACATAAACTTGACCTTTAGACATTATAGTACCCAAGAATTCAGTCCTTTGACCTTTTCTATTCTGTATGTACTCCCCACTTCTTGGTGTTTTCATATCCATTTCAAAGCTTTAAGTATGAACACTTTGTTGAAAATTTCAAATTTATATCATCAGACCAAATTTAATATCTAATTATCTACTCACCTTCTCCATCAGAATTTTTCATAATTTAACTCCTCTCCTTCCCTCCACCCCATTTTTAAAGAGTAAGACACTTTTTATAAGGAAAGCAAATAAAAAGAAAATGTACTCCTAGGATCAATGGTGTGAGCTCTGGAAGGCAAGTAAAAAACACATGGTATAACATAGTTTATAGCCTATGACTGTGGATTCAGGAAAATGGAAATAAAATGATAAGATGGTTTTGACTGATTGGGAGAAGAGTTTATTTTATGCAGAAATTTTGTCATTCAGATGAAAATATTAGTCTTCACAAAGCACTGGGAAAATGCAGACCCTGCCTTGGAAGGGATGGCTTTCAATGACATTGGCTGTGATGAGATTTTCCTCCTCTACTTTGTACCAAATAAATTTGTATTTGTGGTTGTATTAGTCAGTCAAAGGGGTGCTGATGCAAAATACCAGAAATCAGTTGGTTTTTATAAAGGGTATTTATTTGGGGTAGAAGCTTACAGTTGCCAGACCATAAAGCATATTTCAGGACTTCCCTCACCAAAGTCTATTGCCATGTGTTGGAGCAAGATGGCTGCCAACGTCTGCCAGGGTTCAGGCTTCCTGGGCTCCTTTCTTCCTGGGGCTCATTTCTCTCTGGGCTCAGCTCCTCTGTTTTCTCCACAAGGTCAGCTATAGACTATGAGTCTATCTAGGTTTTGCCTCTCTCCACAAGGCCAGCTGTAGACTATCAGGTGACTGGCTCTGTCTCTCTTCCCGGGGTTTGATTCTCTCTGGGTTCAGCTGCTCTGCTCCTCTGTGTGCTTACTTCCTGGGGTCCAACTCAAAACTCCAATGTTGCTTCTCTGTGGTGCAGTTTATCTGTGAGTCCCCACCCACCAACGGGGTGGGGACACAACATCCTACTGATGTGGCCCAATCAAAGCCTTAAACATTATTTAATCAAGTAAGCCTCTGAATCCAATATAATCTAATATGCCCAGAGAAAAAGACCAGTTCACAAACATAACCCAATATTCTTTTTTTTAATTCATCAGTAATATCAAACTGCTACAGTGGTAATTTTACTCTTAATGGAAAATCTATCATAAATGGGAATACATGGTATATAATTATCATACATATTTCATGTCAAAAGTATATGATGATCATCTTGTCTGCCCCATTCAAAGCACTGGGTGTCCAGTTTTGGGCAAGGCCAGAAAGCAGAGTCAGATTACTTGTAATTCCACCAACAACAAATTTTACTGAACATCTTAAGTGTTAGACACAGTTTTTGATCATCACTTCATTATATACTTTGTGTCCATTTTTGGTGTTCTCTTCAGATACCACCATATTTCAGGATGTATTGTTTTTCTTTTAACGTATACCAATGAACAATCTCTTTAGGGGTTCCAAATGTAAAGGAGGACAAGTTATTCCTTCCTTGTGTGTGTTACCTCTTTTGACCTTTTTTGGGTTCTCTTCTTTAGTCTAATGTGTATTGCTTGGATTTGGACATTGGTACT
Organism: Cabassous unicinctus; assembly: GCA_029593785.1. Classification (NCBI taxonomy): domain Eukaryota; kingdom Metazoa; phylum Chordata; class Mammalia; order Cingulata; family Chlamyphoridae; genus Cabassous; species Cabassous unicinctus. The sequence goes on along the minus strand of JAQZBX010073023.1, from coordinate 11,745 downwards.
TAAAAACAAACAAAAAGAAGTCAATAAGATATCCACCATTTACCCTGTTTTGTGTGAATTGATTTAGAGAGGCGGTGTTGTGTAGTGGAAAAATGATGATGCTGGAGTCAGAAAGAGCTTGTTAATATTTAAACTTCCCATGTAATAGCTTGTGACCTTGGTCAAGTTTAATTCTTAAATTGTACTTATTTTGATGCACTGTTGTGAAAATTAAATGAATAAATATACTTAGTGCTTGGTGTAGAGTAGGCAGTGAAAAATCGGTGGTTATTTTTAGATCAATGTTACTAGCGAATGTCAAGGATTTCTCCAGTGTGATTTCCCCAGCAGGTATTGACCAAGAGTCTAATTGAGAATATGTTTACATGTTTATACATTTCCATCATTTGTGTACTTATAATCATATTTATATGTATTTTTCCCTTATAGCTCATCCCATAAACTGAAATTTTTTTTTAAGAAAGTGATTTTTAAAAATTATTTTGTGGTCTTCCTAATGTATCACATGATGCTGTATTTCAGAGGGTACTTAATATTTTCTGCTTAATGAATCCCCAATTGATTTAAGAAATCTATGATCATGGTGATAAGTCTTTATAGCTCCACCTTTACATTAGAATAAAGTTATTACAACTCTGTAAAATTTTGCTTCAGCCTTATTTCTGCTTTAACATGTTCTACTCTCTACAATTTGTATAGGTTATATTTAGGTTAGATTACAGGGATTTGAATTTTTCCAGGCTGATTCTTCATGCTTTCCTAACCGCATCCATCTTCTTGCTTAATGCCTTTGGTTCTCATTTTATTGATTTCTATTTTCAGGGTGAAACTCAGTCTTAAACCGATTTCTGAGTAAATTGTTATTAAGATCCTCATTATTAATACCCTTTAATCTTTTTTATTTTTGTGGGTCACTGCTTTTATTTAATCTTGGCTATGAATTTTGAAAAAATGCAGAAAACAATCTAATATGTAGAAAAATAAAATTTGGGCATAACAAGAACTATTGTTTAGGAAAATTAAATTGTATACTGGCATTTTCCTTATTTGCTTAGCAGTGAAATATGTTACAGATCTTATATTCTAAGAAGTCAGTTTCATGGTTATAAAAAATTTTTAAGTTAATTTAATGAAAATTATAGTGCATATTAAAAGCATGATACAAATGGAAATTTAAATTTCTGTATTAATAAAGAAGCCCTGTTTGCTAAAAGTAGCATTAATATCATTCACATTGGATTTTAATTTGTTATACGTTTTTGTAGTTCAGCAAATGCCCTTAATAATGAAAAAACAACTAAAAAGTGCTGTTTACTTAGCACAAAAATATCTTGGTTTATGAAAAAGGGGGGAGGGGAGACCAAGGAGATTTAATATGCTTATTTAATTCAGATACATAGATTTTCATGAATCTAAGAGGAATGGAAATATTTAAACTAAAAGAAAAATCATTAATCTCATATTTGAGTGTTCAAATGCTATGTAACTCTTCAATCATTCTGGTTTCATAAAACCAAAATATTGAACACAAACAAAAGCAAAGTTCACATTACTTTATGTGTTACTACGTGTCGAATTGCACCAATTTATTATACATAAAATTTAAAGAACATTACAGATTTAAAAACAAGAGTACAGAACTGCCTGATTCTTTTTAATTCCACAAATGCCAGCAACCCAAAGTACCATGTAAACAAACCTCTATGCTGCTTGATGAATTCTTTCCAATTTTTATAATACACTAAATGGTATCAGATCTAGTATAAGACTTTTATGAGGGTTAGGTTTAATTCATTACTTTGTATTACTGTTGTAGCAAAGAGGGACAATTTTTAACCTTTTTTTTTTTTTTTTTTTAAAGCAAACTGACAGGTTCAGATACCTGTCTTCAGAAAGACCAGCAGCATTTCTTAACATACCCAAAGCAAGATTTTGCTTAAGCCCCTCTTAATACTTTCCTGAACAGCCATGAAACTAAGCACCTTAGATGTTACAAAAGGGAGAAGAACATGGAGTAATTTGCACTTTCTTCCCTGTATAATAGAAACAAGGTAAAGCAAATCCAGATACTTTTGAATGAACAGCTGTCATGTTTAATACAATCAGAGCTCTATAAAACTAGAGCCATGATCAGATAAGCTTATATAGATATATAATAATTATTATAATAATTATTTTTAATAAAGTCTCTTGCTTGCTTCAAAATTTAAAGATGAACTTTTTCCTGGTGACTACTTCAAGGGAGCAATAAATAGTAGAATAGTAGAAAAGGATGAATTGTTTTGCATATTTCTGTGGAAGAAAAGAAAACATATTTTGAGAGGTTCAGAAAATTCACTAAATGGAACCTTATATACACTATCTGCAATTTTTCTTGGCTGGGGTTTTAATGCAAGAGCTCCTCCAAGACAAGAAGCTACATTCATTCTTGTCCAAATCCCACTGTTGCTTTTATTGCAAAAAGAAGTTTTTTCTTTAGCTGTTCATAATTCTTATATGGTGGTAGATCCAAGTGGTTAAAACATGTATGGCTTCTTAGTAATAATCAGGTGTCTTTGCCAACTTCTTCAATAAAAATTTTTTGAGGTCTATTACTTCCCATGAGCTCACCAAATCCTCCTAGAATAAACGGCAGGTTCTAGTGACAAGCTGCAGTAGTTGCATTCTTACTTCACTGTCTCTCTGTTTCAAAAAATGCCAAAACCAAATTATTTGCTTGTTGTTTCTTGTATAATGCCGATTAATGATATTTCTCTGCCAATATGCCAAGTCAACTTCTTGTATGCCACACAACATACCTCCAATTCTTTTTCATCAAAGTATTGCAGTCATTGAAAGAGAACAACTTCATTAAGACCATCAAGAAAAGCTTTGGTCTGTTCTTGTACTCCTCGAGAAAAATGCCATTCTGTCATTAACTCAATATATTCATTTTGTTCTCGTCAGTCACCAGGACATTGGAACCTCCCAATTTCAGTTCATGTGAAGTAACTTTTCCCCAAATCTCCATGTCAACAGAAATGTACATTTCCAAGCCACATTCTTCAATATTATTATCTCTTATCCAGATACAGGACTTATAAAATTCAGTATCAATGGATTCCAAATCCTTTTTACTTAGCATATGCTTGTAGAAAGGTAAAGAGAAACCAGTATCAATAAACTTTCCATGAAGTACTGTCATAGTGATAAAGTGACCAATGAAGCAAAAATATGAAAGATGATCTGGATTAATGGTTGATGCTAGATTTATCTGCAGCAGTAGTTGTTCTTGCCAGCCTACTCAAATAAGCATTACATTAGGTTAAAAACTTCAAGTGAAAGTAAGAAAAAACATTCTTTTGCTAGACCACCTTAATCAAGTCCTTCTTCTCCTCTAAATATTACATATAGTCACCTCCTCAAATCATATAGTTTTAATGCCATAATCTGTTAGAAGAAATCTTCAAGTAATGTATGCTGGGATACATTATTCTTCATGTGATTGGGTAGTGCATTAAACTTGTACAAATAACAGAAATGAGCAAGCTTCCACCTAACACTGTGTCCATAAGCAATTTGTGGACCACCTTTCTTTACAAATGACTTCACATTGCAAGGATCTTTGAATGTCATTGTTATTTTGTTAGGATCAACAAAGTACCTAATGCCTTCGTGGGTGTACCTAATTTCCCAGCCCTCTGGCAGGGGTTCTTTATTCTGTAGGCCTTGAGATCTTGGATCTTCCCATTGGGTTTTTCTGGTGTTATGATCTGTAAAGTAAATCTTGTCTGTGGAACCCATTCTTTTTTCCCAGCCTGGTGACAAAGGTCCATATGGGTCATTTTCTGCAGCTAACATTGAAGCTGAATAGAGGTATCATTGGTTAAACTGTTACACAGTTCCCTGTACTTAGTTATGCTGAGACTTCCACTTCCACGTTCAAAGTTTTGAACAGATTCCATGTTAGGCTGCTGCCCTGTTGTTCTGGTGTTATGGTCTACATAATAAACTCTCACAAGACCATCAACCCCTCTTTCCAAACCTGGAAGTAAAGGCTGTGGTCTCTCCCATGTGGTTGTTCGGGTGTTATGATCTATATACTAGGTTCTTCCATGAGGATCTTTTCTCTGTTCCCACCCTGATGGCAAAGTTTCTGTGTTGACATTCCAGACTACTGCTGTGCAGGTTCCACCCACCCATCTGGTTGTCTTAATTTGGCTGCTTCAAAAGCAGAACTATCTCCAGAATTAGAGGAGGCAGGATCTAACATACTTCTAGCTTCAGATTCCATTGTTGCACTGGTAGAAGGAATACATTCATTGTTTTTGAGGAACTCAGTATTTCTTGAATTGGAGGATCTTCAACAGTACTAGTGCAGTTTGAAGACAAGGCAGTTTCTTCAGAAACTACTGCATCCCCATGGCCGATGTGTGATCATTTGTGCAGAAGATGATGACTTGCCATTAAAAGAGTCATTGGCTAGCTCAGATGTGAGTGGTTTTGGAGCTGGTATATTTTTGAGTCTGGCAGCAACCTGAGAGCAAGATGAAGGTATGTTGTCTCCATTAACTATGTATCAACAGCATGTTTGGAGGTACATGATTATCTATACCATTAGTATCTTCAACAGTCAACCTGGCAGTTGTCCTTGCTGAAAGACATACGGCATCACCATTTTGCTATATTTCTATGGTTGGAGATGATTTGCAGTTTGTTAGATTTTCTTACTCAACCATCAATCCCTCAAGCATAACTGTCAATTTGCCTGTTTGCACAACACCATTTTTGTTTTCCAAAGACAGTTTTAATTGTTCTTTTACTCTTTCCAATTTTCTATTGTGTATTAACAGAACTTGCTTCAATCTATTGCTGGTCTTCCTAATAAAGCATCTGCCCTTCAATTATGATGACTCCAAACTGGAAATGCCAATGTAGTCTGTGAGGTCATAATTATAGTTAGCTGTTTATCCTATTTGGATTAGAAGAATTATTGGACTTTGCTGTCTTCTTAATTTCTAGATCTACAGCTACTTCTGTATATATTGGCTGTTCTGAACCAGATCTTTTTTCTTTTTAGTTTGTCACTAGAAAGAGTTACCTGTAACTGTAACTGTAACCTTCCACTGTGGTTATTACTAGTTTCAGATCTTGGTGAAGTAGTAGCCATGTCCCAAAGTTCCGCTTAAATTATGTACCAGGAACTGTGCTATACACTGGGGATACAAAGATGAGTAACACACTTCTTCTTTCAAGGAGCTCATAATCTACTGAGGAGACAAATCCTGCATGAAGCCTTTTGTTCCCTGTGACCAGGTGGCCAGGGCAGCCGCGCCTCCTTCTGCGGGGCATTCACTGGATGCCCATCTTGCAGCAGGCGCATTCGGCGCTTTCCTACACCCAGGCTTTTCCCAACACTACCTCCTCTACCCTGTAGTCTCTTTTGAACTTATTTAACTTCAGGGTCTAAAGGTAATTTATAAGTTTATTGTACTATTAAATCCTTTACTAGAAAGTATTTGTAATTTGAAATTTTTAAAATTAAAATTGCTATAACAACTAGCCAAACATTGTTAGGCTAGTTGTTATAGCAATGATAGCTTTATACATGGTTTTTCCTTTTATAAAACTACTGTCTTTGTCCAGAGTTGCTTCTGACAGATCTTTAACTACATTTCTGATTTATTATTTACAATTCCATATTCCTGCCTAAAATTCTCTTCACTGTTTTTTTATGATTAGCACTTTACTCTTGATGAAGCCCACTGTATTGTATAAGTGACAACTACAGCAGCTCCAAATCTTTCACAGAAAGATCTGGAACAGCCTTAGGAGAAAAGAGACAGGAGTTGTATCAACCAGAGGAAATGCAGTGCTTATGCTAGCAGAGCAGTTGATACTCTTTCTTATCTAACTTGTGGCAGTCCTTACAGCAAGACAGACTTTGTCTTAAGCCAAAGTTCTAATTCAAACCTTTCTCTTCTTTAGCTGGGGGTATCTGCAGGAGCTTATTAGTTATGCTTGTACCTGCTGCAGAGGATTTGGAACTATGTCGAGCCTGATGAAATCTGATTATAAAACCTTAGGGAAAAAATAGGTGAAATAAACCTGTTGATTTTGTGTATGAGAAGAAAGAAGACTAGCTCCATGCTGGGCATTTTTATCTCACTAATTAGTGCAGTAATGGGAGCATGATAAGTAGCTTTCAAAACTCCCCATTTCTGTCACATTTACAACAGGCACAGTTGCCTCAATTACTTGTGTGTGTGTTTGTGTGTTTTTCTGCAGTCAAGAACAAATTGTAATAGTTTAAACCTTTTGGGGAGCATTTGTCATCCTGGAATATTAGATGGTAGAGTGAAAAGGGGACTAAGAAATTCTTCCCTCTTCATACCATTTACTCTATATGAAAACATGTGATTAACATCTGAGAAAACTGTAATAATGTTTAATGTAAATGAGTTTTAAAAGACCCAGAAGAATGGGAATTAGTCTAGTAACTTTAACATAACCAATTCCACTTAACAAGCCTATGGTGGCTGTGCATATATGGTAACAGACTGGAATGAGAAGACAGTGAGGTCAGAAGGAGAAGTCATCTAGTTGTAATCAGTCCCAATTTTATCACTATGCAGTTGTATGATCCTGGGCACACTTAAATGTGTCTCAGGTTTTGGAATTATAAAATACTGAATGTAGGGTTAGATTATATTTAATCTAAGTTCCTTTATAGAGATAGTGTTGTATAAAGCAATTATCAAATGCAGATGCCCTACTGAAAATAGGAGAGGGATAAAGAGAATATTCCAGAAAACTCAGAAGTACCACGTGGTCCTTATACTAAGAAACTATTTATACAATTCTTATGACTGAATAAACAAGGCCAGTTATGATTTGAGGGTTGTTGAAAAGTGATGGCTTATTCTATCAATATTCTTCCAGCCATGAGCAACCAGAAAAAGAAAGCTGTGATTTCTCAGCCAACTTTTGCAATTTAGTGGAATTGTGGACTGAAGGATCAGACATAGATATACTATAAACTGGAGAGACTTTTGAGGCATTTATGCAACCACATAATTGAATCAAAGTTCAATTATGAAATGACTCTTACTGGGTCTAAATCAACCTATCAATGGACTCATTCAAGAATAGACATTATTGAGCACCTACTATGAGCTAGGCACCCTTGATTTGGTTTTTGAACCAAAGGGTACCTCTCTATTTCATATATTTTCATAACTCATTATATGGCATATTTTCATTGGCAAATAACTTTTTTTATTCCAAACCTTGACTTCTATAAGGAAATGTTGAAACCCCCCTTTTTATGGAGTAACAGGTTGGTTTTTTGGGACATCATGAGAGGATATTATAATTCTCCAATTATTTTTGATTATTAAAGTGCAGTCAAGTTTTATAACACATACCTTGAGTCAAACTTATACACTTCTGCTTCTTCTAGGCTTTCTTTTCTGTCCTCGTGGGGACAAAAGGATATGTAAAAGGGAAAACATCTTTTAATTTAATTTTCCCAAGTTTGCAGATCCCTTCTACTGATTAGTTGTCAGTGTTCTTCTGACTAACACTACCCAAGATTCAATGGAACAAGCATTTAAATGCTGGCTCACTCCTGGGAAACAGATGTGGCTTTTTGAAGGATCCTGCATAGTCTTCCTAATCCATAGTTCCTGAAATAGGGGATCCAGTTCTGGTCAAAGTCTTCCACTCCCTCTTGGCTTCTGCAACAAGTGGTCACCCTACAGTCTTTTGCTGCTGAAATCACTTCACCACATAGCTGGGTTCCTTGGGTGAGGCTCCCCCAGGACTTCTGAAAGCCAGCTACCTTTTCCAGAGCTCAGGTGGAGGTACAGGCAGCTGCCCTCTTTCTATGACTTTCTTTTCCTTGCTTGGGAAGGTTTAGAGGCAGATCAGTGATTCCTGCTGCCTTAGCAGACAACCAGCAGAGGAATGAGAAGATGATTTTGCTCTGATGGAATCACTCACAATTTTTTCAGTTTAACTTTAGGGAGGAGAAAGCAGCTCATGGGGAAGGTAGTAGGATTTTTTCTCTCTTTGAACACTGCACTTACTTGCAGGCCTCTGGGAATCCCAAGACGCTTTCCTCCCTTCCTCAGTCCTCTGAATCTATAAATTGGGGGTGAGGGTTGAGGCTTTGAGTGATGGTACTCAACTGTTCTGCTATCTTTTAGAAAGATCTTGGGGTGGGGGAATGGGACTCCCTGACCCTCATTGTTGGTGATTCTTATTAGAAAATTTGGTATGCAGCACCCTATTTTCAGTTCTAGGACTTAGCTACAATTCAAGGGCAAATCAGAATGACTCAGTCCATACCTTCCTGTGACTTTTGTGTTAAAAAAGATCTCGCTACATTTAGAGTGGTTTTCTTCAGATGTTTGCACTACATATACAAAGAAATTCATATTACAGTTTTAGCAATTTAAAAAAAAAGCAGATTTAGTACTTAGTGGTGAAAATCTTTGTGTGAATAAAATTTAACCAGAGTCTTAAATTTCTTGGAAAGGCCAATTAGAGCATCCCATGCAAACTGCCCGTTTATGTGGTATCAATGGATGATCTTGCAGAATCCAGGGTTAAACCTGGTAGGAACAACTTTAAATTTTTCAGCAGTCTTACAAGATTCCTCAGCAGCACTGAGTCCATGACTTACTGCTTATAAACTTTAAGTTTATAAAGTTAGAGTAACTACACATCTTTCATCTCTATGGTGTTTTAAAGTTTCCAATGGTATATGCCATGGAGAGAGAAAACATACAAAGTCATGTTCAGTCTGCTAGAGGATGATTTCAATGGATATTACATTTTAAATTTCTGTAATTTGTGAAATCATAGAAAAAACCATAACCCTATTTAAACAATCTACCTCAAAATAAAAAAGTGTTCCTATTTCTCTGCATCCTAACACTTGTTATTTTCCATTTTTTAAAATAGTAGCCATTCTAGTGGTAATGAAATGAAGTCTTATTGTGATTTTTATTTGCATTTCCCTAATGGCTAGCTAATGATATTGAACATCTTTTCATGAGCTTATTGGCCATTTCTATATCTTCTTAAGAGAAATGTCTATTCAAGTCTTTTGCCCATTCTTTTAATTGGGTTATTTGTCTTTTTGTTGTTGAGTTGTAGGGTTTCTTTATATATTGTGTATATTAAACCCTTATTGGATATGAGGTTTCCAACCTTATTGGATATGAGGTTTCCAAATATTTTCTCCCATTTAGTAGGCAGTCTTTCACTTTCATTATGAAGTACTTTGGTGAACAAAAGTTTTTAATTTTGGTGAGGTCTCATTTATCTTTTTTTTTTTTTTCATTTTTTACTTGTACTTCTGTGCAAAGTCTAATAAATCATTGCCTAATACAAGATTCTGAGGATGCTTCATTAAGTTTTCTTCTAGAAGTTTTATAAATTTGATTCTTATATTTTGGTCTTTGATCCATTTTGATTTACCTGTATATGGTGTGAGGTAGGGGTCACCTTTATTCTTTTACAAATGGATATTCAGTTTTACCAACATCACTTGTTGAAGAGACTTTTCATTTCCCATTGAGTGGATTTGGTACCCTTGTCAAAATCTATTGTCCATAACAGAACTATGATAAGGTGAAAGGGGGTGGTTTGGCAGTGGATGGGGCTGATGGTGGTACAAAGAAGTGAATGGGGTCAATGGTTCTGTAATGTGAGGGTGAGCAAGGTTGGGGGTGGGTGGGTTGGACTAACCATGGAACTGGGAGAAGGGCTGGAAGAAGGAACAGGTGAACTCTGGGGAGGTGGAGTTTTGTGGTTGAAAATACAACTGTGGGAATGTTCTTTTGGCAAATATGGCAGGGGAGGGTCACTAGTGCATAGTGTTGATGGTGGGGGAATGTGTGGGAAATGGTGCACATGGGGCAAGCTTCTACAGAATATGAATATGTTCATCTTTTCATAGGGTATTATCTCAATGGGTGGATACCACACAATAAATAACAAAATATTAAACTCTTGTCCTGGGAAGTCCTGCTATATTCTCAAATAGAGGGGCAAGAATCTCTTGAGTACATAGTTAGTGCCTAGTAAAAGAAAACAGACCAATATGTCAAGCCCTCAATATTAATGCGTGTAACTATGAACCTTATTCTTACTCCCTAAAAACCTCCTTGTTACTCAAATATGGCCTCTCACTAAGCCAAGTTCAGCAAATAAATGGCCTACCTTCCCCCTGGTGTGGGGCATGACTCCTGGAGATGAGCCACCCTGGCACCGAGGGATTAATATCAAGCACCAACCAGCAATGCATGTGGAAAAAGACCTTGACTAAAAGGGGGAAACATCAAATACAAAAGAGTTTTTTATGGCTAAGAGATATCAAAATGAGTTGGGAGGTCATTCCAGAGGTTACACTTATGCCTGTCTCAGGCAGGTATCACTAAGTGCCACTGTGAACAAAGCCTCAAATAGGGGTGCTCCTGAGGTCTGTAGAGCCGTCCTGACGCTATAGGCAAGGCACACAATCCCTTGAAATCAGCATCTTTTCGGTGGCTCTAATCTTGAAATATATGACAACCTGTTTCTCCAATGTAACAGAGTTAGACTCATTTATAATTTTCCTACACATGATTCTTCTACCCCTTTTATTTGAGCCTATAATTAGCACTATACCCTTTAAATATATGTCTCAGAGACTTCAATCTTTGGTCTGTTTGTATGTCAGTTGAGCCCCGAATCTCAGAAGAGTTGCAGCCAACACCTACTCTCCAGATTCAACCAGTACAACTAACAAAATGATAATGATGGACAATATCCATCCCAAAAAACAGAGAGTATCTACACCTGCAAGCAAAACATGAGGCAGAGTGGGCATCATCATCTCAAAATCCTCAAGGTTGAGGAATGAACAAACATAAGGGGGGAATGCAACTATGGACAAAGTAAACTATTTAATATTTAGTAACAGAAGAACATGAAACATTGTTATAAAGATAGTGGTTACCAGGGGTTCTAAGAGAAGGGAGAGGGCATGATAGGTGGAGCATAAGGCATTTTTAGGGTATTGGAATTAAGTGTAAACCAAAGGTAAGCTTTAAACCTTGGTTAGTAACAATACTTCAATATTTATTCATCAATTGTAACAAATGTATCAAACAATTGTAAGATATTATTAATTGGAGAAGGTGTGGGAGGGAGAGGCAGTGGGGTATATGGCAATCTCATAATTTTTTTTCCTTTTTATTTATTTATTTTCTTTATTTTAAAAGAAGCTTTAGATCACTTATACTTTCAATGTAACTTTTCTGTAGTCTAAAACCTTTTTAAAAATGAAGTTTATTATACTAAAAAAAGTAAAAAAATCAATTGGTTAAAGATGACAGGATTTATTTCTGAACTCTCAATTAGAGTCCATTTGTCTATATGTCTGTGCTTGTGCCAGTACCATGTAGTTTTGAAAACTGTAGCTTTGTAATAAGATTTAAATTTGGGAAGTATGATTCCTCCAACTTCATTCCCCTTTTTCAAGATAGTTTTGGCTGGTCAAGGCCCATTACCCTTCCATATAAATTTGATGATTGGATATTCCATTTCTGCAAAGAAGGCTATTGAAATTTTGATTGGGATTGCATTGAAGTTATAAATCACTTTGGGTAGAACTGGCACATTAACAATATTTAGTCTTCTAATCCATGAGCATGGAGTGTCCTTCCATTTATTTAGAATTTCTATATTTCTTTTTTTTTTTTTTTTTTTTTT
>JAQZBX010073022.1:0-14985 GCA_029593785.1 Cabassous unicinctus | reverse complement strand
CAATTAAGATTTATGTTCACAGGAAATGTTTTGCAGCTCTGCTCTATGTAGAATAACTCCATGAAATGTTCTTTCTAATCACGCAGCAGGGAGAGGAGCTGGAACTCAGTGAGAAAAAGAAAAATTATGTAGGAAGGGGCGAGCATCATTAGGACAGCTTCCTTGGGGAAGGGGTGAAAATGGCATTGGGAAATACTGACTGGAGGGGAAAGAGGAATATAAAATAGGTAGACCTTACTAGGTCAGTCCTAATGGGAGGTCAGCACTGACCGTGCAAAGAGGGTGGGCTGGCCTTGGTCTGGGAAAGGCTAGTCCCAGGATGGCAGAGGGTGGCAAGAAGCTGTTAAGGCTGCCTCAAACTGTGGCCAGAATTCTCACCACTCAGTGCTCTCATCTCAAGGTGATTCTGGTAACAGCCCGTGAAAGAGAGTCACAGTCCATGTGAGATTGATCTACAGGCTGTCACTCTGCCTTAAGAGATGGACTGTTTCAGAGGCTCAGAGGCCCATGGAACGCTTTCATGAGGACCCAGCACTTCGAAAATGCAAATGAGGCTCACAGGACATAGAACAAATGCCAATCTTGAGGAGGATTCTCTACTAAGAAAGGGCACATTTAAATGTCTTGTCTTTTCCATCAAGGAGAAAATTCAGAACTGCTATGAGGAACTACTCATGCTTTCTGGAATAAGATAAAGGGTCCACTTTTCTGGAGGCCAGTTCAAGGGTACTGCAAGCTTTGACTATCACACTTTACACCTCTTCCCTGTCTTTCAAATTCTCACACCCCAACACCAACCCACATTTTATATCTGAAGCTATATATTATATTGCCCCTTTGCTTTGCCTCTTCAGCAAACTAAAGCATATTAGAGCACCAGGGCAAACCAAGAAACAGCTCAGCCCTTTCTAAGGAGCCCAGTGTGGGCCACCCCAAACCTGGGGCTGGTGAGGCTCTGCGCTTCAGAACAAACCTGTCTACCACCACCCAACGGGGACTGTTTTTGTTTGCTAAAGCTGCTGGGAGCAAAATATCAGAAATGAGTTGGCCTTTATAAAAGGAACTTATTAGAGTAAGAGCTTACAGTTCTGAGGCCATGAAAATGTCTAAATCAAGGCATCATCTGAGATGCTTTCTCATGAAAGGTCGGCTGCTGGCAGATCCTGGACTCTTGCCATGTGGCAAAGCAAAATGGCGGCCTATCTCTTATCTTCTCCTCCAGGCTCACTTTCTCCCTGGGTTCAGCTTGGGCAATCAGGCACATGGCTCATCTCTTCCTGGGTCTCCTCTCTTCTGCTTTGGCTTCCACACTGATTCCAGCCTCTGGCCTCTCTCTCAACCTCCCCAGGTTTGTCTATCTACAGCTGTAGGCAATCCTGGAGTCCTTTCTGACATGGCAAGGTAAAATGGCAGCTTTCTCTGTGTGCTTCTGCTTTCAGTTCTCCACTCATATAAGCCTCCAGCAAGAGGGCAGAGACCCAACCTGGGTCACTCATGCCTTACAGATGTATTCCAATCAAAGGCCCTAATGCAATCTAATTAAAAGGTGATCTAATCAAAAAGTCCCCTAATGTAATCAAAGGGTCCCACATCCATAGGAATGGATTAGTTCAAAGAACATGATCTTTTCTTGGATTCATAAAACTTCAAACTATCACAGGAGTGTAAGAGTTTTATGTGACCACATGAGAGATTCTACAATTCTGGTAAGGTCCTAATACCTCCCTTTTCTCCTGTATCTACATCCTCTCTAATACAAGATGCACTCCAGTTGGCTCTGCTTCAAATTTCCATTATGAGAATCAGTATTAAATGAATCTTATCCATGATTTCACAGTGAAAGATCATGATGGCAGGTACTCAACTATACTCACTTAAGTGTGTTTCATGGAAGGTGAATAAACAGGGTGTTAAAAAGAATGGATCTCATGGATGGTCAAATAAGTTTAGAAAAGCACTGGGTACCTGGCTGGAGGAACTTGCATGTCATGTAATGAACTCATTGTAAGCCTTCTAAAGGGTGACAGAGTTTGCATAATTTCACCAAGCTTATTTCACCATAGAACCCTATGTCTAGAGCAATGCTGTCCAATGGAAATATAACATGAGACACATGTGGGACTTTAGGTTTTCAAGTAGTTACATTAAATTCATTTCAAAATTATCATCATTTTCACATACATCTCTATAAAATATTATTGAGATATCTTGCATTCCTTTTTTTCTGTATCATGTGGTGTGTCTTTTACACTTAGAGCACATCTCAAATGAGACCAGTCACCTCTCATGTGCTTGTGTGCTCCATGTGGCCAGTGGCTACCATGTTAGGTGGTATGGTCCAGAGTATCCTGGGAAACAGGCTTTTCACAGGATTGATGTATTTTGGGTCACACAGATAAGGACTATTTCCTGAGGTGGGCTAATGTAATGTTGTCTCATTCAATAAATATTTATTAAGTGCTGATAGTGTACAAAACACTGCAGGTGCTATGGAAATAGCATTAGTTAATAACATGGGATGCTTAGAAGGGATATGACAGAGGGCTCTGACTCCACCAAGGGGTCAGTGAAGTCTTCCCAGACTAAGTGACATTTAAATGAAGAGCTGGAAAATACATTAGCTTTAGCTAGGCAACACACGAAGGGAAGAAGATCCCTGACCACATCTGAAACCATGATATGGGGAAAAATGGTAATTCAAGGAAATTAAAGATGGGGGGGACGGAGCAGAAATTCCGAGAACAGAGGGCAGGGGTGTGCTATCTGAAATGAGGTTGGTCAGCAGGAACATGCTAGTTTTGGATTTGATCCAAAAAGAAATGGGAAGTTCATGAAGGACTTAAGCAAGAGACTGATGGCCCCAACTCGTGCGTCCGTGGTAGATTAAAGATGGCCACACATTCCTTGCCTCTCCCTACACTGAGAGTTAGAATCTAATTCCTATTTCTATGACTCAAACTGGCCAGAGTGACTTGCTTTGCCAACAGAATGAGGAGGATGTGATGCCTGGGACTTCCAAGGTCAGGTCGTAAAAAGCCTTGAAGCGTCACCCTGGTCTCTTGGAACACTCTCTTGGAGACTTGAACCACCATATGAGAGCATGGTTCAGGTTAACATGTGGAGAGGACACATGGAGATGACCCAAAGAGAGAGCAGCTAGCCCATGAAGAACAGTCTCTAAGGGTCCTAAAATCAACCGTGCCTAAGAAGGAAACAAATCCACATCCACCAGCCGTGCATCATCCCAGCAGAAGTCCCAGGCACCATGAAGCAGGGGTGAGTTGTTGCCCCACTGAGCCCTGTTCAAATCTCAAATTCATGAGCAAAATTAATGGTTGTTATTTTAAGTCACTGAGTTTTGGAACGGGTGATACACAGCAAAAAGTGCCTGGAATGGTTCTGGATGATCACTTTGGCAGCAGTGTGGAGAGGGACAATAAGGGAATAAGGACATATATGGAAAAGAGTAGGTTAACTAGTATGTGACAGGGGATTAGCAGGGCAGGGGCTGGAATTAAGACAGATTAAGGAGATGGAATTGAAAACTTTTGCCTTATCAGGAAGGGGAGGTTTGGCAAAGCATGTTATTTTCTCCACTGTTAATTTTTCTTCCATCATATTTCTTACTGAGTTAGGGAACCAAGATAGGGATATTCCATTCCCTTTCCTTTGTTACCTTTCATTATGTTTCTGGAGGACTCAAAAGTATGCCCAGCCATCTGGCCATGAGGTGGCACGTAACACACAGATGCTGTGATAGACGGCAGTGTGGGAAACCCCCCATCAATCCATCCTCAGGAAGAGAATGAGCTTACTGAAAATGATATCCATGCTCAAGGAACTTAAGAAATAACTAAAGTACGTTTTTAAATGTTATAATACACTCTAACTACATTATAATTAATTAAAAACCCCTAGAGAAAAAGTGTTCTAATTTTTTTCCATAGCTGCTACTCTTTTTCCTCCTCTCTAGGATATTTGTATTTATATTTTGTAAAACCAGTCTTACATATGCAATATCACCCATATTCATATTTTCCATGAGGTTTTACTATCTTATAGAGTCCCATGTTACAGTTTTTAAACTAGGAGCAAATATGATTGATGGTAAAGGAAGTAAGGGAAAAGAGTTTTCAGTAACTAGAATTCCATTGGGTAAATTTGTCCAGGGCCCATTGGACCAATACAAAGCTGTGACCTGCACCATTTTGGAAAATACATATCATGGAATTTTTGATTGGTCATTTAACAATTTTTATTTGTGTCTATCTGGTGGTTTTATATTCCTAATTGTTAAAGGAGTTGTTTTATTACTAAACCTAAGGCTAAATTAAACAAGCTATTTCTCAGAGCTCTCAAACTCATTTTTCTGTGCATCAAAGAAGGCCACAGTTTTTAATTTCATCAGCGTCATGCAAATTAACCGCAATCACTTTTTTAAAGGAAAACTGTTGGAGGAGTGATTTGGATGTAAAACTTGCTGGAGCATGCAGTACTGCTGAGAGCAGAAATCATGGCTCACTCTCCCACTTTATATTTTGGGGATCTGTAGCTATTATTTCTTATTTAGGAAGTAAAATTGGCTGCACCTGGGCATATTATTAGCTGCTCACCACAGGGAACTGCATGCTGATGGGCTATAATTTAGCGCAGAAGGAAAAAACAGGCAAGCCAATTAAAATGAAGCACATCACTTAGTGCCCATTTGCTGATTGTTTGTCAGAATTTATTATCTTATATTTAACAAATATGGGATGATTAGAAAAGGAATAAGTGTGGGAGAACTGAAATTTGGGGACCGAATTACTTCCCCTGCATATGAAGAAAAAGTCTTTCCGAGTCCTCGAAATTGGCCTTGTCCAAGGAAAAAAACACAGCGACTTACAGGCACTTCGGAGACTCAACGAGAACCCGGGAGGAGCCCAGTCAGCTAGACCCCGACACCGACACCCTCCCCCACCCCCAGCGTCCTGCAGCCCAGACCTCAGGCTGGCACAGTCCCTGGAGCCGTGCCCATGACTGCCTGGCATGCTCAGGAGACCATGGGATCTGGGCTTTCCAGCAGGCATCCCAGTGCCAAGGGACGTTACGCCTGGGAAGTCCAGGTCACTCAGCACCCTAAATGCTTACATACGGTCAAGAAACACTTCTCTCTCTCTCTGCCCCCACCCTCCAGGTTACTGGTAAATCGGAATAGGCTGCATCCTGATGAAGAGAAGACAAAGGTTTACCTGTTTTCTGGCTGTTCCTTATGAATCAATGGTATTCCATAGTTAGAATGAAAAACCATGTATGAACACCAAACCCTTAATATTATTTTAACTACAATCACAGGATTGGTAAGTTTGGGAGAAAATGGGCTTCAGTGTGAAATTAGAACAAATTTTATGGAGGAAAACTTGTCAAAAGTTTCAACTGTTTTAAAAATGTGCATACCCTTCGATTCCGAAGTGTCACTAATAAGAATGCAGTCCTGAGAGAAAATCCTATGTGCACCCAGATTTAGCAATGCTCATTGCCACCTGATGTGTGGCAGGTTGAATCATGTATCCCGTGGGGGAACAAAAAACAACCTGTTCTTAATCTTAACCCATTCCTGTGGGTGTGAAACCACTGTAAAGAGGAGCTTTTGAGAATGCTAATTTTAGTTACAGTGTGGCACGAAGAAATGGGAAACACTAGAAAAACCAGAAGCTGGAAGCAATGGGACCCAGAAGAGAAAGGAGAGGACATCGCCAAGTGATGGGAAAGCCAAGGACCCAGGGTTAGCCAGCAGCCCACCCCAGAATGCTCGTCTTCGTGGAGAAAGCATTGCCTTGCTGACGCCTCCACTTTGGACTTCTCCTAGCCTCAAAATCATGAGCCAATAAATTCCAATTGTTAAGCCAACCCATCCCGTGGTATCGCAGACAGGCAACTAAGACAACACGAGACAATTTAAAAAACCAGCTTGTATGTCCAGCGCTAGAGTGTATGAGCTATGGGAAAACTATGCAGTGGAGTACAATGAATCCATTATACATTCCTCTTCAACATAGAAAAATATTCAGTGTTGATTTAGTGTCAATAAAACAAATAAAAAGCATAGTACAAAAACATCAATGTGATCCAAACAATACAAAGTATATATAAATAGATGTATAAATTAAAAGTATGTCTGTAGGTATTTACAGGTACACACACACACAAACACACACACACACCTAGAAAATAGATGGGGAAATTATACCTCAAAATGTTAACAGCAATTTTCTCTGAGTAATGGAATTATGGATGACTTTTATTATCAGCTTTATATTTTCCTAATTTCACATTTTCAATAACTTAGCATTACTCCTATAATCTTAAAGGAAAGGAAACAAAAACATTTTAAGAGCCGTCTCATTATCTTCAACCACTTTGAAAGAGAGCAAAGAACTTGTTGAGTGAGGATGTCACACAACACAGACATCCACCCTGGGAAACTCTTAACTTTTCATACTGAACTTTCATGCTGAACTCTGTCATTATTTTCAGAGGCATCAGTACTTTTCCTGAGAGATCATGATGTGCCTCACGTACGTGAGACTTTCTTATTGTACACATAAGAAAAGCAGGATGCCTTGGGCCACAGCAAAGCTGGGTCTACTAAGTAGCCCAGGATATATAATAACCCACCGGCAGACTGAGCTACTACCACGAACATCTAAAAGGGGATACGAGTAAAGCCTTAGCAAGTATCCTGGGGCTCGTCATTTATAAAGAAAAAGAAAAGGAAAGCTTTGAAATAAGTATTTTGACAATTGTGTTCAGCTGCGGGAACTGCAGTGCCCAACCAGTACTTCCACAAGTTTGACCAGCTGGCCAGATTACACAGGGTGGGGCGTGTGTTCTTAAATTGCCATGATTTCCTTCAAAAATTACTGATACATAAAATGATACATCCTTTTAGCATTCAGAATTCTTGTAACATTAACAGAAGTATTTAAGGATCATGTGCACTCTCTGAATCAGGTCAATTCAGATTTCCTTTGGTGAGGAGACTTGCCTTCTGCAGCTGAGCTAAAAGTTCACTTCCTGATGGAAATGCAGGCAAAGAGAAAGGTTAGAAATCACACACACGCACACACAATCAACAGAAAAGGACCAAAGGGGACTCGGTGGTTATTATTTTTTTTTTATAATATTTTTTTTTTTATTTTTTAAAAGATACTTAGATTACATAAATGTTACACAAAAATTATAGGGATTCCCACATGTCCCACCTCCCACTCCTCCCACACCCTCCCACATAAACATCCTTCATTAGTGTGGCTCATCACCTGCAATGGATATACACATCCTGGGGCTTTGCCACTAAGCATGGACCATAGTTCACACTGTAGACCACACTCTCTCCCACACAGTTCTGCATGGTATATGCTGATGTAAAATGGCCTATATCTGTCATTGCAATGTCACTCAGGATAATTCCCAAGTCCCGAAAAAGCCCCTGTATTACAACTGCTTTTCCCTCTCCCTGCCCTGAAAGCGTCCAGTGGCCACTGGCTCCACATTAATGTTGTAATTTCTTCCATTACTTGAATCACAATATGTCTATAACAGAATACCAGTAAGTCCACTCTAATTAAAGCATGTGTGAGCCAGTTCCTGGTTCCTGGTTGCAAGCAACAGTAACCAAATCTGTCTGATTTAAGCAGAAAGGGCTGAACTGAAAGGGTACTGGCAAATGTACTGAATAAACGGGGCAGCTTTGACACTGGCATTGGGTGGGAGTTACTGGCCTGACTTGCTCAGCTCTCCCACATCTTCTGGAGGACCTGCTTGTGTAACTGACCCTTGGCCAGCTCCCGGCTCCTGGAAACTTGGTCCTTGGAATGTTCCCTATGCAACTACTTTAATCAGGTTGCTTTATAGCCCCTGAAACATGCTGTACAAGCTGATCTAGGTTGCTATGCAAACAGTACGACCAGTGGTGGACCACAGCTTCTCTTCTGATGGTGTATGCCTACGAGACCCAAGAGCTTCCTTGGGCCAAAACACTTTTCACACGTTGCTGCAGTTCACTGTTGGAGGAATAAGCACGTCCTGTGCGGCTGTGGGGAGAGGACTTCGTATGCATCTTCTTCCCGTGCTGATCCTACTTTTCATTCCTCACTGTAATAACCTGTAGCCAAGAGTAACCTCTGAGTCCTGTGAGCCCTCCTAGTGAATCAGTAAACTGGAGGGTGGTCA
Source organism: Cabassous unicinctus (assembly GCA_029593785.1). NCBI lineage: Eukaryota > Metazoa > Chordata > Mammalia > Cingulata > Chlamyphoridae > Cabassous > Cabassous unicinctus. Next base: position 6,771 of record JAQZBX010073022.1, on the reverse strand, counting down.
TAGGACACTTCCCCACCCCCCCAAATAGGCAGATTCACAAAAGGCCAGAAGGAAGTCAAGATCCAGGGCAAAAGTCAGTCACAGAACCAGTCTGGAGTAGACCCTGCTGCTACCATGGCCCGTCCCCTCCCGCCCCTCCCAGCACCTGCAGAGAACACTGGCCTGCTGCCCTCGCTGCCCCTGGATACCCAGTGGCCTGCAACAGGATGGCATTCCCAGGGTCCCTGCTTCTTGACTTCACTGGCTCCCAGTTATGGGAACTTAGGGCTGGGTTGCTCAATCTCAGCACTGCTGGTATTTAAGCCAGAAAGTTCTTTGTTGTGGGGGCTGTTCTGTGCATTGTAGGACGGTGAGCAGCGTCCCTAGGGCTCAACCCCTAGAAGCTGGGAGCTCTCTGAGAACTGCGACAATCAAAAGTGTCCGCTGGCGTTGCCAAATGACTCCCGGGAGGCGAAACTGCCAGTTGTTGAGAACCACTCACTTGCCAGATGTCCACAGGGTAGTTCCACGTGGCTCTGGAAACTGAGGCCCTGTTTCCAGAGTCTATGGTTTCCCATATCCCACCAAAACCTGTGTGGCAGACAACTCCCCAGACAGAAGAAGGGTGAGCAGAGTCTAGGCAGGCCGCACAACGAGACTGTCCATCCACAGCGCGGCCAGGCCTTTCACGAAGAGGGCAGCTTTCGTTAACGGGTAGAGTCATTACACATTACATCTGCTTTCTGAAGAAAAACTCTTTACTCAAATCCTGGCTCCTGAAATAAGAGCTCTCTGGGACTGATTAATAACACAGCACTGCATTACGAAAGTAAAGCATCATGTTTCACTACACAGCTCTGATGAAGAAGAAAACGGCTAGTTAGTACAAGTAAGATCACCGGGCTTCTTGATGACTCTCAAAACGTGGGCTCCGTTTTCACAGAATCCAAACTGAACGTGAATAAATACGATTTTAAGTTACCGGATGAAATCCACGTGAACTCTCCATGGCCTTTGCCCTCAAGGAGCTGCCTCTCAACATGGCGGTGGGGTCAGAGGGGAAGGAGGCCAGGGACAAGCGCACGGACGGTGCTTTGGGGAGGTGGCTGCCTCCTTGAATGAGCTAAATAAGATCTTTAAGACATTTTTATAACTGCATGAGGGTCAAGTTTTACCTTCTCCTGAATGTTGTCTTTTACCAGAAAGGCCTGTGAGAGCGGCCCCACACGACACTGACGCCAGGGTCCGTTTTGGGAGGTGGCTTTCATGGGTTCCTCGAGGGCCCCGAGGTGGTCTCTGCTGGGCCCTCAGCTCTGGCCTGAGGATAGGAGTGGACCAAACCCAGCTCCTTTCTGGGTCAGAGCCTGCGTCCAGGAAACATTTGTTCAGAATGGAAAGCACTTAGCACTCGTTTGTATGTATCCGATACCCCTAAAATCCACATGACAGGTCACAGTGTGCTCATTCCCTGTATTATAATTGGACCTAATAAGGGAATACCACGTCCGTCACCTAAGTAAATTTCAATTTATTACTAAATGAATAGCTCTCCTCACATACATCGAATATTGTCAACACATTCCTGGAAGCTAGTGCCGCCCATGAGTTTAACCAATTAAAAAATTAATTGAAGTAAAATGACTCCTGTCCAACAGAACCGATATTCGATACGTTCTCTCACTCTGTCAAATGCCCCCTTTTCCACATCGTACCAGTTTCTGAGAAGAAGATCTGAAGGTGGACCTGGACTGGCTCTTTCATGGAAGATTACATAAAATATTTTGAAGCTACATTAAAAACAACTTTCATACTGGAGGTTAAGTGGCAGAAATCTTTGTAGAGAGAAGTCCCTTTGTTTTGTATGCTGTTTCCTGAGTGCAGTGAACTTGTTAAGCACTTTGATGTAGCAAAAATTGTGCTGTGCATATGCACAAATGATCCAAACACAGCAAAAAGCAGCTAGAAAAATCAATACAGGGGCTTTGTGACAAATGCATTCAGAATTGGATCAAAGAAATAGCCTGGCAGCTACATGCTCCTGATCTAACACTCATCACATTATCATTTCAAGGAAGCATCTTGTGCAACAGAAAGGTGAAGCCTATCTGTAATGAGTTTCTTCTGAGGCTGGAGTGAAGCTTCTTTTAAAATGGAAACTAAATAAATACGGAGCCTATGTGAGTCTGCAAACAAAAGGGTGCAGGGGGCTCACCTGTGAAAGAGAAGACTCTTGAAAGCAACTACAGATTCACAGGGTGAGTTTTTCTATCATTTTTCCCATCTTCCTCTCCTTCCCCTTCAGCCCCTGGAACAGATTTTACCATGCAAACACGCCACGGAGAGAACAGACTTGCCTAGGAAGAGTGGGTATTTTTGTTTTGTTTCGTTTTTTCTTTTTTCAGGCGGTCAAGCGCTGTAACCTGTATGTAGCTGAAAGCTCTTCTGTTTAGAGCTGATTCGATAATGTTGATCACCACTGATCTTCCACCTCGAGGGAAGTTCTCCTTGCAAATGTTTTGAAGGTTCAGGATTTTTCAAATGTGTTCACTCAAAGAAGGAGGTTTGTTTGTTTTCCAGGATTCATGTGGAGATAGGCCTTGAGGGTGATTTTTTGGCCCCCATATTCTGCACATACACACCCACTAAAGGTATCCTACCCAGGGTCACCTCCTAACAGAGCAACATAATGTGATAACAACATGCTGTGCTAATCGCTTCTCAGCCTCTCCACGCTTCATTTTCCACTCCATGTACATGGAAACTCATCCTTGGCTATACCGCTAGGTTAAAATGAAATAAAACACAGTTCACTCTCAATTAGCTTCTGGCAATAAAATGCAAGTAGGAAACTGAATGAAGCTCAGAGACACAAAACTCTTCTGACCAATCTTACCTAAACTTCTACCTAGAATAATGTGAGATAACCAGATTGACAAAATCAAGACGAACCATTTCTTTCCAGCCCTTTAGAACAGAGGCAGGGATATATGAAAGTAGGAAAACATAACAGCATCATCTTCAGATGGGGTCTTGGGTGCATGAACCGCATGGATGAACTGAAGACCTCAAGAGGAAGGTCTCTTGGGGGGCAAATCGTTCTTCAGTGAAAAGAAGGTGGCCTAGAGGAAAATGAAAGTCAATGACAGTGCTCGTGTTCCTGAATGCTGGCCTCCCAGAAGGGCTGAGGTGGTTGTGTATGGAAGCCAGACCAGACGGGGCAGGGTAGCTGAAGAAAGATCTAATTTGCTTTTTGTTGGCTAAAAGTTCCCTCCTCCCCCCATTGGCTCCTACTGCCTCTAAATGGATGGTGTGCATTCCAAGGAAGTACCATCTGAAGACTTGCCTGTAACCACACACATCCCCATCCACACACTCAAGCACGCCAACTACCCAGCAAGTACAGATTATTAAATGTCTCACAGAGTTTGAAAGAGATGAGGAGGTGTAAATAATTGATCAACATGCCAAACGGCACATGCATACCCATTATTTCATAAGCCACGTGAAGAAAATGGAAATGGAAATGGCCTTCTATAATCTACGAGTAATTTTATTATCTTGGTTATTTCTGTTTTGATATAAATATTATACAAATATATTCTTATTTTAAAAGATGCAAACACTATGTACATTTTGAAGTTAAGTGAATTTTCAGTTTAAATCTTTATGATTTAGGGGCCCAAATTTGACAAGATGGGACAACGGCCTATTTCTGAAAAAGGAATGAGTCACCTTGAACACTGAGAGATACTGTATGAAATTCAGTAGGGTACCAAGGGAAAACAGGAGCCAGGTCCATTTTGCCACCTTTGCTCCTAGCTTCTAGTCCTTTGCCCGGCCCATAATGGACACCCACCTATTTGTTAAACAAATGAACAAAGAAATGAACTCTAACAACCCAGGGTAGCTAGAGGTCAGAACAAAGGACCTGGGGAGGGCAGGAACCCCCACTAGAACCCAGGTCATGAGCGTGGGGATTACGGCACCTCTATAGTAAAAGTGGAGAGTGAAAGTGCCATCATTTTCCAAACTGAGGTAATGTTAATATTTTCCCGGCATTCTCCAGCAGTTACGGCCATGCAATACACTTCATTATTTCCTACAAGTTTTGTCTAGCAGCGTGGAACCTTCTATGCATGCACATTTCTGCGAAGGCACCTTGAATTATCTTCTAGGCACGCCTCCTCCTACCACCCCATGCTCTCTCGAGCACTCAGAAGGCTCTGTCCTCCCTTGCATTGTGGGCTGTGTGGGGGTCAGCCCAGCCAGGGCTGTCCCGTTTCTTGAGCTGTGCATTTCTGTCTCCGTCCTTATGTGACGATTCCTTGGTAATTACTCCATGTGTTAATTAAGCCAGTTATTTCTCTCCCGGCTCGTATCCTCTTCTCTACCTTACCAGATGAGATCTAGTAAATTGTTCCCATGGCTTGCCTCATCAACTCGCTTTTGTTATTTCTCCTAAAGAAAACTTGTTGGATTTCTGGGCGTGTTTGGGTGGGATGCTGGGCTCACTCGGGTTGGTGCATCGCTCACATAGGCTTCACTGTTGGCCTCCAACTATCTCAGTGCATCTTGCCACCCCGGCTTCACTTTCCAGTACCCCTTCTATTCCTGTGTCTTTTCTCTTGTGTCTTGCTTTTTGTTCTCTTGTGCCCCATAATAACGAGATTTGTGGGAAGGAGTTAAGGCATTGGGATCTGCCATTAAGTGACAATCCCTCTGCTCCTTTGGGCACATTTGGGAGGTATCCCATGTTTGCAAAACAAATATGGATGATAGAATCTCAGAACTGAGAGGGCCGGGGGAGTCATCAATTTTGTATCTATCCCAACCTAGGAATTCATGCAGCAACACCTTAGGATCATTCAAGCATTCACCAGGCACCTGGAGAGATGGGCACCTCACTTACGATGAGGCCGCCTGGGCTAATGGGAGACACGGGCATGAGATGCCAAGGGAAAAATAAAGGGCTGAGCTGGAGAACCGGATCTGACACTATCCCTGCAACCTTAGACAAGTTATTCAGGTGCTCTTCATCTCAGTCCCTGAATCGTAAAATGGGAAAAATACAAACAATGCCCATCTCCCTGAGCTGCTGTGAAGGCGGTATGGAAAAGTTGCGACAGGAAGGCACACGTTTATACAGCAGAACTGGGCATCCCACCACAGGTCTGAGTTTGCAAGGGTAGCACCCCTGACAGTGTGTGGGGCGTCTGAGAAGCTCTCTGGCTTCCAGAATCTGCTGACAGAAGCGCCCCTAAGGCCTTATGGTTCCAATAACTAGACTTCACAGGCCTTTTGGAGATAATAATACACAAATAAAGACCCCCATAAAGAGTCCATCTAGGGAAAGTGTGGGAAGGGCAGGGAGCAGGGCATGCATATGGGAATCCCCTATATTTTGTATGTAACATCTATGTAATCTAAGAACCTTTAAAAACTTAAAAAATATAGTTAAAAAAAAAAGAGTCCATCTAATATGGCCACCTGGTAGAATCTGCCTGACTGGTTTTATTAATACTTGTTATTGTACACATAAATAAAGATACTCAGAAAGTAGTTCATTAGGGAGGGGGAGAGAGAGGCCCCTGGTGGGAGTGGTGCCCCAGAGGCTGGGTACTCCCTCCATGGGGTCGTCCACAAAGGGAGAGGAAGGCTCCCAACAACTGAGTGGGCACACTTGGCAAAAGACCCTTTGAAGGACTTGACACATGTCCAGGAGCAGCATGGCTCGGAGTTATTCATCCATTGCTTCCCCTACCCAGGGACTTCTGCTGTCCTGCCTAAGTCTACGTGGGGACCAGCTGAGCCCCCCAGTGCTCTTCATGTGTCAGAAGGAAATGTCCTCACCTGGGGTCTCCTGTGGACACCATCTCACCTCAGAAGAAGCCCAGAAGCCCAGGTAAAAAGGGAGGCAGGGGTGGGTGCTTCCTCCCACCACCACTGCCCCGTCCATGGGCAAAGGGGTCACAATAAACTCAAGGCCACCTAAGAACCCGCGGACACACCAGTGTGACACTTTCGTGTACTTGGCTCTTCTCAACTCTTCCCTGGCTTGGAAACTCTGGCAACTTGGGCTCCAAATCTGGAGGCTTCTTGGGGGCCTTCTGTCTTTCTTTTTAACACATACCATGTGTTTACTGCTCGGCACACCCCTGACACAGCCCTCAGCAGCCTGTTTCCTCTCCTAGACGCTCAGCAAAGGCAGCCGGGAGCTCACGAGGCTTTGCACTGCTGGTGAGCTAGGTCTCTGCTAAGCAACCCTTGGCTCCTGGGGACCTTGTAACAAAGGAAAGGGAAATAAAGGAAGAGTGTGCAACCGTGTGATGCTGTTGGTCGAACAAAATTCTGAAATCACTGCTCTTTCCCAAAAGAGAGTACTTTGATACACTTCAGAGATTTTTAAATACCGCAGTCCTCACTGGGATAGAACTTGTCAAAAAACACTTAAATATTAAATTTGCAGGTTTATTTAAAAGCAAGGAGAAGCATGTACAGGTAGCTAGTTCCTATACGGCCTGAGATTCTGTACTGAATCAAAGTCCTTTCCAGACACACATCCTTTAAAGCAGATTCTGATGTTATTCAACACCCAGGGAAGAAGTGACAATTTTACAGTAACTACATAAAACAAACATTTACAATGCTTATTAGGCTAAAGCTACATCTTTGCAGTAATTACATCAGGAAGCTATTGATATGAAGGTGGTCAAACAGTTCACTAAATAGTTTATCGCTAGTGTTTCTAGGAGAAAAGTCTAAGCATATATATTAGTCAGCCAAAGGAGTGGT
>JAQZBX010073021.1:0-14994 GCA_029593785.1 Cabassous unicinctus | reverse complement strand
TACTACATGCCCCTCACTTTCTCCCCGAAATCCCCAGCTCGGTCCCGGGAGCCACCTCCTCCGCTTCGGGTCTGGGCCTTCCCATTGGGCGAAGGCTCTCTGGTGACCTGGAAGGCTTTGGTCCCGGGGGCGGAGCCGGAACTGAGCACCATCAGTTGCGCCATTTTCCATCAGGGGGCGCCCCAGCACCACTTCTTGGAGAGGAGCCGGCCTTCCAAGTCCTACTTGGCTCCCAGCCCATCTCGGGCGCCCCTCTCCGACCTGAAGAAAAGCTGGGACGAATCCACGGGGCTCATCCAGTGGGGTCACTGTGAGTAGTTGGTGGTGGAAAGGAGCCTACGCAACAAAGGAGGAGAGAAAAAACGGGCTCATTTGTCAGAGAGTGGAGGCTGCGGGGGCATCTGGAGATTAAGGAAGAACCTGGCCACATACAGCCTTGTTTGAATTCCAAAGGCGGCGCCATCCCAAGCTGGTGGCCCCAGGGAAATAAGATATATAAGAGTAGCCACAGGTCCGGAGGTGCAGGGATAACTTAAATAAGTGCATTTTTTAAAAGGGGAACATACAGGAGCTGGTGTGGCTCAAGCAGTTGGGCACCCGCCTCCCAGTGCTTCCTAAAGAAGAAGAGGGGAAACAAGAAGCAAACTGACCAGGGAGCCATGTGGAGGGGGGCGGGAAGGAACATACATAAGCATAAAATTCACCCAACCCTAAAAAAGGCCTATTCTGCCCACAGTGCTCAAACTCATGGGAAGGTAACTTTGAAAGGAAATTTAGAAATTTCTAGTCCCAAGAGTTTTACATATAGTTGAAAGTGAAGCAGCAGAGAAAACCAAGGTTCATTATAAACCATCTCCATAACCAGAATTTAAGTGAATGCCTCTCGCACCTTTTTGCCAGCGGTGGGAAAAGTAGATCATATGTGTGGGGAGGGGAGACATATTATCTCTTTTCTCCCACAGCATCCTGCTAACCAATCAGGACTGCTGTTCAGAGCCCTGGCCGTGGCCACTGTGCCTGCCAGTGATCATTCCTGAGAGAGGAATGGAGGCAGAGGCTGCGGCAGCTGTGGCTTCCCCAGGAGGCAGGTGGCAGGCAGCGAGCTGGGTGGTGGATAGAGGGGACCTGCCAGATAAGGCTGTCCTTGGAGGATCTGAAATCTGAGATATTTTCTAATTGCTTCTAGGTATATGCATCTGATTTCCAGGAGAATGCTATCTCCAGGGAGATGGACTTCACTTTCAGAAAGGAGACAGTAACTTGCAGAGACGGTCCTAGAAGCAGAGCTGGAGGCAGCAAAGAGCAGGCAGGGAAAAGCATTACCTGGAACTCTGCAGACTGGCATCTCTTCTCTGCTTCTGTTACAGATCTGCTGAGTCTCTTTGGGCAGATCGCTTTAACTGCAGTGGCCTCAATTTTCCCAGTGGTAAAATGAAGACACTGGACTAGATTAGTGGTTCTCAACCACAGGTGGGGTGAGGAGGGATTTTTTTTTTCCACCCACATATAATTCCCATTGAACAACTCTAATGCTGTGTTGCTCCAAGTGTAGTTTGGGGACCACCAGCATCATCTGGAAGCTTAAAAAGGCAAGATCTCAGGCCCCAACCCAGGCCTTTTCAATCAGAATCTGCATATTAACAAGACTCCCAGGTGTAAAGGTGTAAAGTTTATGAAGAACGCTTCTAATATACCTCCAAGGGGCATAACTAAGTAGGGTGCTGTGGAATGCTTAGGAGTATCTCGAAAACCCCACAGTGGATTCTAGTATGCCCACTCCCAGTTGGGAACAACTAGTGGAGGGGTTCTTCCCTATTTTTGTTCCATGGACCCCTTTGCCAGTCAGGTGAAATGAATGCTACTGTAATTTATTTATTGTATATATTCATAAGTGAAGGAAATGCTAGATTTCAATTAGAGGTCAGAGAAAATAAAGATAATAAGTTGATTTTTTTTCAATTCAAGCTCACGGACCCCCTGAAGTATTTCCACAGACCTCTGGTTAAGAACCCCTGAACTAGAGGGTCTGGTTTCTAATATTCTTCTCCAGTGTACACTGCTAGGATCCTGAGCAGTCATGCTTGCTAGGATTAATGCGAAGGCAAAGGCTGCTTCTGATGCAATGTTGGGAAGATTGCCATTGGACATCATTCCAGTTCAAACAGCAAGGCTGTGTGCAGACGTAAACATGGGCACCCCAGCCGGCCTGCACAAAAGCCAGTACACCTCCTTGCACTTCCTCGGCTGTCCACTGTGGGGCAGGAGCAGGCAGGGGGAGAGACGCAGAGAGGCACAGCCTCAGGCTGCAGTTCCCAGGTTCCTTCTCCCTACTCTGTCACTTTCCCATTCCTGATTTCACTCACCCACCCTAGAGGGATTCTACTCCCACTTCCAGGAGAGGAGATGGTGGCTCAGAGAGGTCACCCTGAGGGTCAGCCCAGATATTCTGATTTCCCTGACTCCTTCCCGGCCCTGCAGGACTGTCCTGCCTGGCGCCAGAGCTGAGGGGTCAGAGGAGGCCTTGGGCTCCATCAGGGGGCCAGGCCAGACAGGCAGCATTGCTGCTTGAGCCAGCAAGCGTCAGAGCCCCACCAAGGGCCCCCGCTAAGAATGCAGGTCAGCGGGAGGAGCTGCAAGGGGAGGCGGGGAGGCCCCAGCCCTGCCCAGACAGGCCCAGCAGGCCCCACAGCTGCCCTCCTGCCCCTGGGGTGGCGATGGGGGGAAAGGAGGGGATTCACCAGGTTCCTGGGGTCTAATGCACCCCCGAACCAGGAAAACAAAAGAGGAGTCCACAAGGAGTGGGGAGGACGTGGGGTCACAGGAAAGCCCACCCTGTCCCTCCTCCTCCCAGGCTTCTAAGTCCAGGAGCCCATGGAAACAATTGGCCCCCAAACTGGTCTGGTTTCCTCTGTAACCCTTAAGTCATTCTGATGCCCCCCCATCCCAAAGTAGCCTCAAACTCAGTGAGCCCAGACTCACACAAACCAGTGATGGGATGAACCAACCCGGGTACCAGATTTGGCTCAGGGAAATCGGGTTAGGGTTAGAGTGGAGGAGATTAGAGCCCCACTGGGGGGAAAATAATAATTTTGGCAAAAAGGAATATCATCCCTGACCCTTGCCACTTTGCAAGCAAAACACTAACCCTCCACCAGCCTCGCCAGCTCTGGGGCTCTGCAGTCATGAAGTTTTTACTCACTTGGCATTAATTAGGCACCTGTGCTAGGCATTGGGCAGCCTGGGACAAGGCACACAGATGGGCATTTCTGCATGTCTGAGGGTATGTTTGTGCACACCGGCATTGTGTAACTGTGGCGGGTCTCTGGCTGTGAGTTGCTGTAGGATTCTCTCCTTCATACTCTCCAGCTGGGCAGGAGCCCATCAGATATCCTGGCTGCCTTTCATCGACTTGTCCCTGATAGGGATCATCCTGGGTGAAGAAATCACTGTCAGTCTCCCACCTCCCTCACAGCCAGAGGGACCGACTGACACGCACACCCCCATGGGGGCAGGATGAAGGGGGGAAAGAGGCTGGCTGCCTCTGGGGAGGCAGAGAACCAGGGTTCTTGGCAGAGATGGGAGAAAGAGGGAGCTCATAGGTGGAGGGGAAAGAAAATGTCTAGAACCTTCCCATCCCCACAGGTGAAGATGGGAGTCACAGACCGCACAGAGAGAGCCCCTCCTTCTGCACCAACCACTGCTGTGACAGGGTCAGACCCTTCAGTCGGCTCCACTCTGCCCCAACCAAGTGGAGGGGAGGCTGCCCAGGGGCTCAAGATGAGGGGGCAGTGTCCCCCGCCACCCTGCAGCCCAGACCTGGTCTTCACTGCTGAGGACCACTGGGTCAAAGAGGAAACCAAGCTGGAAGACCGATGACGCAATGATGTGGTTGACAACTTTATTGTGGCATAAAAAACACAGGCTGTTTCTTCCTCTTCCTCCCCCAAAAGTGGGTTCACAGCAGTTAAAGAAAAAAAAAAAATCCTACATTTCTCCTCTAGGGGGGCTGCCTGGAAGGGGTCAGGCAGCCAAGCAACCTAGATCTATGAAAGAGGGGAGTAGAAGAAAATCTACCCAAGCCCCCACCGGCACACCTGGGCTTTCGGGGATTCTACGGCGGGAACATCCCTGTCCCCCCCATGCCAACACCCATTTTGGGAGACTCCCTTAGAATGGTCACCGGAAAAGGATGTCCTGGTGGCACAGGGAGTGGGTGGCTGGTTTTGATGGGTGGAGGAGAAAAGTATCCCATGCCCATAGTGCCCTGCCTTTCTCCCCCTCTCTCCACCTGGCCAGGCAACCTTCAGGCACTGTCAGCATTCTTCCTGCCCCCAACCCTCTCAGCAAGGAAAGGGACCTTTGGCTGGGTTAGGAGGACTGGGGGGGGGCGGGGAGGGAGGGAGAGAAAGAAAGAATGTGACTTCTTATACTACCCAGGCCCATGAGTCCCTCAGGGGGAGGCACACTAGGCCTTTTAAGGGGGCCCCTTTCTACACAAACATATTCCCACACAGCTCCCAGCTCCCACTTCCCATATAGCGCCCAGTCCCTGGGCTGGGCTTCAGCATCCCCAAGGAGGAAGAGATGCTGTGGACCTGGACCCCAGGAACTTGGATGGGGTGAATAAGATGGGGACTCCCTGGCTGGAGACCCCAGGCTCAGTAGAGAACCACACACAGACACACACACACACACACATAGATACACATGCCCTAATATTAAATAAAATACCCTTTGCTTATAACTTAAAAATCAATACACAGCTAATCCCTGCATAGGACTCTGGGCAGGGAAAGGGAAGCAGAGGGGAGGGGAAGGGAGGGGAAGTCTTGAGGTCTCTACCTGGAGACTGGAAAAGCCCAACAGCTTGGACTGATGTGGACCACCGACTCCTACTCATCAGCTGCTTTCCCCTCCTCCTGGCTCAGCCACTACTGGGCTCCTCCCCTCCCTCCCTTCCCCACCCTGTAATCATAATCAAAATGTATTTCTAGCAACTAAATGGAAAAGGGAACAGGGACAGCTTCCTGGAAGTCACCTCAGAAGGTAGAACCCCTTTCAGTGGAGAACAACTCCTTCATTTGGAAGGGGAGTTTCCCCTGTGGGGTTGGGGGGAAGGAGTCTCCTAGCTCCTTCCTGGGAGTCACCAATTCCTCCTCAATGCACACACTATAAGGAGGGGACAAGGGCTGCAGGTAGAAGGGAAAGGGAAGGGTTAAGCTAAAAGGGGCACGGGGAGAGGGCTGGGCCTCCACTCCACTCAAGCAGGAACCCCTGCTGGGACACTCCCAATTGATCCCCAACCAGCCCAGGTAACCCTCCATCCATCCCCAAGAGGAAGGTAACTGGTGGGGAGCCTAGGATAAGAAACTACATCAATTCTAGAGCTGGGGCTTCCAACTGCTTTGGAAGACTCCACAGGGTAGTAAACGGGGGATTGGGGCTACTGAACTTTATTTTTTATAAAGACCAAGAGTTAAGAACTGAATCAGTGTTCCTCCTGCCCTCTCATTTTAGGAGAGGACTTTTCTTTTCTCCCTCCCTCGGTCTGGCTCTCTGGGGCCATCCACAGCTCTGGCTGGGAAGCTGTAGGGCATTCTGGGATTGCCACCCTCCTCTCCTCTTCCTTCATGGCTACATCAGACCGGTTCTGGAAGGGTTAATAATGAGGCCCATCAAAAGAGTTACTTCTCCAGCACCAGTCCTTCCAGCCAGATACAGATCCGTTGGACAGGACCCCTGCCTCCCCCACCCCATTTCAGCTCTCCCTCCGGAAACCCTCCGGGCAGAAGCACTGTAAGGGGTATGAAAGGGCAGCTCCGGAGGCGCTTTTATGTCCCTGTTCCGTGCACTAAGGACGTGTCCAGACAGCACCCCCCAGCACCCAGGACTGGCCCCACTCTCCTCTGCTGCAGGGGCGCCAACCTGTTGTCTCCCCCAGCCTGTCCCCTCTCCACAGCACCCCCCGTCCCGGCTGTAAAGGTGTCCCCGGCTCCCTGCCCGGGGGCGTGAGTTAGTGAGGCGCGGCAGATGCGAGGGGAATGCGCAGCTCCTCACCCCAACAGCCAAAAGCGCCCAGTCCAGTCCCAGTGACTAAAAAACCCTAGCGCCCCGTCTCCCTGTCCCAGCACCTCTTTTCCTCCCCCTCAATAAATAACCACCTTCCCCTCTTACTCAAGCCGCCCTCTAAGGACGTCAGGCCCAGGGGCCCTCTTCCCATGCCTCAGTGGAGACCAGCTGGGGTGGCGGTGCCCGAGGAGCTCAGTTGGAGGGTGCCGCGCTGCCCTCGGCCTCCCGCTTGCCTTTGCCCCCGGGGGCCTCCGCAGCTCCGCCGGCCTTGCCATCGCCCGCGGCCGCCCCAGCAGCCTCCTCTTTGGCACCCTCGTGGGTTTTCATGTGTTTGGCCAGGTGGTCGCTGCGCATGAAGACGCGGCTGCAGACTGCGCAGGGGAATTTCTTGGTGCCGGTGTGGGTCTGGAGGTGGCGCTGCAGCTCGTCGGAGCGCGTGAAGCGCTTGCCGCAGAAGAGCCAGTTGCACACGAAGGGACGGTCGCCGCTGTGCCAGCGCAGGTGCGCTTTCAGGTGCGACGTCTTGGCGTAGGCCTTCCCGCAGCCAGGGATGTGGCAATTGTGCAAATGCTTCTTCTTGCCCCCATCGGGCCCGCACGGAGCCCCCAGTCGCTCCGCCTCCAGACAGTTGGGGCAGCGGCACACGGTCTGCCCTGAGCTGCGGGGCACTGACCGCCGGGAGCCTTTGGGCCGGGTCGCCCCATCCAGACTGGAATCCAGGCCCTGCGCCTCTGGGGCGGCCGTTTCCAGGGCCTTAGCCCCGTCAGGTGGCCCCAGAAGGTGCTGCCCTCCGGCGGCTGGCAGGAGGTGGTGAGGATGCGGGTGGGGCGGTGGAGCACAAAGCTGGTGGTCACCGACATAGCCTCCCAAACCAGCCTGAAGCGCCCCCGGGTGGCCAGGTGAAGTCAGCGCGCCCTGAGTGTGGGGGAGATCCATCCAGCTGGTGCCCGGATGAAGGTCCCACCACGAGCCATCCTCGGTGCCTGGGTGGGTCGGCCGATACCACGATTCGTAATGGTGCGACATGTCCGGCTGCAGGAGCTTGGAAAAGGGACCCGGGGCCAAGGGACTGTCGCTTTCCAGGTCCTCGCAGGTTACCCGCGAGGAGGCCCCCGGCAGCTCATAGCCCTGGGAGAAGTCCACCTCCGGGCCCAGCGGGAGGCTCTGCAGCTCTGCAGACTGCAGCGGGGAGGGGTAGTCCCCAGCCTCCGGGCTTGTGTGGCCCTGGTATGTTTGGAGAGGCTGCAGGTCGAGTCGCGGAGGGGAGGCGTGAGGTGCGTCAGTGTGCTGGCTGCCCAGAGAGCCGCAGACAGCGGTTAGCATTGCCGGGATCCGGGGTGGGGGTGGGGGCAGAGACGGTCAGAGGCGCCTCAGATGGTACCTAAGGGAAGCCAAGAAGAGGAGAAGGGAGGAGAGTAACCAGTTCACTTTCCGTCCTAATCCAGATACCCTCCCTGCAGAGTGCTCCTCTTGCCTCTCAGGTGAAAAGGGGGAACCCACCTTTGGGTGGGGACTAAAGATCAGTGAAGAGAATTTGGGAGTGCTAGTAAGGGTTGAGGGTGTGAAGTTCTCAGCCTAGATGATGGAGCTCTGCCTTCCCCTAGGTGATTCCTTCCACAGGACCCAGTTCATGCCAGACTTGGGCAGGCCCCAGGCTGGTCTGTGGGGTATACGTGGAGTACAGTGTGTGACCTGCCCACACACCCACACACCCACACACACACACACAGGTGCCCAGGCCAGTGCAAGGGGCAGTGGTGTTTTCCCCTGCAGACCTGCTGTCACCTCAGATGTTGGAACTAGATCCATGTAATTCAGGACAGAGATGGTGGGTGGGTGGGGGGAACTGTTTCTGAAGTCCAAAGCTTGAGGTGACCTGGTTTCCTAAAGCCCAAAGCAGGTTCTGAGATTTGGGAGAAGCAGGCCCCATGCCATCCCTGAGGCCTGCTCAGTGAGGAAGAGCCTTCCACCTCTCCACACCACTCCTCTCCACACCACTCCTCTCCACACCACTCCCCTCCACCAGCCAGCTCTCCGGCAGCCTGGGTTGCCTCCGCCCCACCAAACCCACTCCCACGCCTGGCCCTCATGCCTTTCCCTCGGGCAGGGACTTGACCTTCCTGGGATGCAGCTGTAGTGCCAGTTTCCCAGGGAGTCTCCCCCGCCAGAGAAAGCCTTTTCCCCCTTTTCCCTTTTCCCATCCTGACCCACACCAGGGCCAGCCATCTCTCTGGCTGCTACCCATGCCCTTCTCCTAGCTAGGAGAGGCCAGACAAAGAGCTTAGCAGCACTCTAGAAAGTAAAATTATCAACCCCATAAGGGATGCAGGGTCAGAATGGGAGGAGAGGGGAGCAATAAGAAAAGCTAGAATCACAGCAGTAAAGAGGAAGAGGGGTGCACCCCAGGTATGGCTGATTTTTAGAAGCTCACTGCATGGTTCCAATATGCAGCCTAGTGCTGGGAACCACTGCTCCAAACCAAGCCTCTTATTTTAAAGAAGAGGAAAACTGGCGTCGTTTGGGGAAGTGTCTTGAATGAAATTCTTTTCATTTATTCATTCAATCCACAGGAATGTGCTATGTACCTCTGTGCACCAGGACTCCCGACTCCCAGTCTGCAACTCCCTAAACCACTGGGAACCTAAACAGCCCAACCCCTTTCTCAACCACATAGCTCTCTGACTTGAAGGTCCTCCTCTTCTCCCCACCTCTTCCCTAGGTCCTATGGACTCTGTGGTTGGTGTGCCTGGGCCTTCTCTGATGGTGGAGGAGCAGTCACTTAGGGCAGGGGCTTTTCCTTCCCACAGCAGGGCTCCATCGACACCCCCCTCCCTCCTACCTCCTGCCTCTGGAACCAGGGAGGTGGCACTAGTAGTCTGGGAGAGGGAGGGAGAGGGGAACTGGGGCGCCTACTTGGGCTCTGGCCGCCTCACCACAAGAAAGGAACAGGGTGAAGCAGCAGGAATGGAGCCTCAGGCCAGGGTGGGGCAGCGAGGCCAGGGACCCTAAGAGCTTTTGGCGCCTGGGAACTGCTCAGGGGGTTGAGGGGTGGGGAGGCTAAGACGGCCCAGCTCCCTAGCGGCCAGCCCTACCGTCTCCCCACACGGAGCCAGGGAGAAGGGAGACAGCAGGGCTCGCACCCCTGGCTTCCCTCTCCCCAAAGCGGGAAGGCTGGTAGAGGCACCGTCACCGCCGATTCCTTCAGCCGCCTCGCGCGATCACCCGCGCTCAGGGGGCCGGGCCTGCGGTTCTCCCAGTCCCCAAGCTTCCAGCCCTCCAGTTGTCCCAGGCGCTCCCAGTTTCCCCAGTTTTCAGGTTCCTGGGGACCTCCAGTCTCTCTCGTCTGCCGGGTGTTCCCTCGGAAGGGACTCCAAGTCCCTCAAGTGTTTTAGGACCAGCCCCCGCCCCAAGGCCGGAGGAGGCTGCTCCGAGTGCCTGCCCCCGGGAGGATCCCTGCTGCGCGCACCGCTCGCCGCCCCGACCCAGCTCCTACCTGGAGGCGCGCTGGGGCTCCCGCGTTACCGACGGGCGCCGAGGGGCCCTGCGCGCCGCCAGGCTCTTCAGCGACCAAGGGCAGGAGCCGAGGGCGCGCGGGGCCGCGACCAGAGCCGGCGGCGGGCGGCGGCGGAGGAGGCGGAGAGAGCCTGGGCGAGGGCGAGGGCGAGGGCGGAGGGCGGAGGGCGGGCTGGAGCCGGCGAGCGAGCGAGCGAGGCCAGCTCCGCCCGTGACTCACCCGCGCGCTCTGCCCGCATCCTCTCCCCAGCGCTCCTTTTTCCCCGGAACTCCTGGCCCCGCCCACCTCACCTGCGGCCGCCTTTAACCCTTGCGGGCTCCGCCAGTCCAGGGGCCCGCGCGACCCGGAGGAGGGGGCGGGCGAGGAGTTGCGGGAGGGAATCACTAATTGGGCCGTGTCCCGCCCCCTCCCTCCTCCCTGTCCCCTCGACTCCCTGGGTGGGGGGCCTGGGCGGGGTGTTTCCCAGGTTCGGAGACCCGCCCCATCAGGTGAAAAACTGCCCTGAAGCTGGCGTGGTCAGGCGGGGGATGCAGGACTCAGACCTCGGGGGGAATAGGGAAGGGGGCGGGGACCTGGGTGATGCAGAGCCACCCTTAGGGCGCTGGTTGCCTTGACGGGTCGACCCACCCGCCCCGGCGGGGCAGCGATGCCCCGGAACTGAGAGGAAAGAAGGAAGCTGGATTGAGCGCCAAGTGTCCGGTCCATCCCCCAGGCCCAGGACGTGAGAACTTTACTTTGTCTTGGCTGTCCTCCTTCCCCGTTCCACCCGCCTCTTCTTTCCACCCCATCTCCCCCCTTTCCTTCTCGCTTTCCAGCTCTCCCTCCTTGGCCACTGGCCTTCTGGCTGACCACCTCCTGTCCTCTCCACCCCACCCCCACCTGCTCCTCTTTGCCCATCCCTGCCTCACCCCACTAGTCTCCCCGGCGCCCTCAGCTCTTGCACTCCACCTTCCCCTTGCCTTGGGCAGCAAGCCCAGCGCCCCCCCAAGTCCGCCTCTCCCGTGCACTCCCACCTTTCCTTTGCGTCTGGGACGTGCGTAGCCTGTGCCCTGCAGCGGGAAGGCCGGGGCAAGCGTCTGAAAGGCCCTGGGAAGACACTTCCGGAAAGAATTGAGCGACCCCCTGCCACCACTCCTTCCAGATTGATTCTCACCTGAATATCTGGACCCAAAGATCTTAATTTTGGGGAAGGGTCTTAGACTCCTTTGGGAATTTGTTGAATTTCAGAAAACAAAAGCAAGACAAATACACATTTGTAGTGCCACATTCTGGTAAATTTTCAGGGCGCTCACCTGAAAACTCTCATGATCCGGTTGGGCCGGGATCCCCAGGGTCCGCAGAGCGCCGGTGGGTCTGGGAGTACCCCTTTCCCCCGGTCCTGCCCGCCTGTGGACCCAGCTGGCCCTGCACTCTCCACCCCCGGCGCTGCATCCACTCTCAAGGTGACCCCTTTTGGGGCAGGAGAATTCTGAACAATTAATGTATTTCTTTTATTGCGCCGGGCGCTTCTCCTCTGCGCTTTGCCACTGGCTTTTTATTTCGTTTTTGATTTTACAGTCAATTTTGCACACTAGGACCGGAATTTAGGCTGATTTAATCTAGCCTCTATAGCTGCAGATTCTCTCACCATCGGTTTACAAGTTCCACATTCCTTTTCTGTTTCCGACCCACTTGAATAAGACTGTAAATTAGCTAGACTGAGTCCACGAGCTATGTGAAAATTATTTGGGTGGTGGGTGTATGTCCCATACTGTACTTTCTCCTATCCAGAGTCAATGTCTGATTTATTTGTGCCTCTCTCTCGTTTCTAAGCCTCAGTTTCCTCAACTGAGGTGCAAGCTGGGAAGGCTTACTGGGGCTTCAAGAAAATGATGTACCTAAAATGGCTAGCCCGTGCGAACCCTGAAAAACGCACAGGAAACGGAAGATATCGTTGTTGCTAAATAAGTCCGTTCCTAACAAAAGTTTATTGGAATAAAGTATTTTCACAAAGATCTTTGGTCTGGAAGTTAAATGAACTAAATTCTAGCCACGGCCCTGATGCTTGCTAAGCTCCATGGGACCCCCGAGCGAGTCAGGTTGCTCTGAGCCTCAGTTTCCTTCTCTGTGAAATGCAGTCAGAGCAGCTGTCCTGCCCGGTGAGGAGCAGGCGCTTGGGAAGCCGGGAGGCGCCTCCCCGACGTCAGGGATTGTTATTTCTGATCAGTTGGAATCTTTCTTCCCAGCACTGGCCGCCGGGGAGGTGAGACTCACAAGAGCCGCTCTGGATCTTTGTGGCCCGGGCTAAACCGACAGCCCTATCTATCCACACTGTTTTATCTCCCTCCACTCAGGCTGCAAATCCTGGCTAGCCAAGTTTGCTTACCAGTTCACAGCCACGGAGCAGAGTTATGGGGTTGAGCCCGGAACCCCCTCGGTTCGTGGGTGAAGACTGTGATTCGAGCTCTGGGCAGCTCCTTCTCCAGGCCACCCACCGCCCTTCCTCTGCCCGCGCCCCCTCTTACCCTGTTAGGAGGCTTGAGCAGGGGTGGGGGGACCCAGTCAACCTCCCGATTTAGAGGCTCCAGATTGCCTTACCTGCCCCGCCCCTTCCAGCTTTCCCTGAAAAGCAACAGGAAGATGGAATCCAGCCTCCAGATGGCTAACATCCCCTCTTTAATTCTACCCCACCTTTAATTCTACCCCACCCTGGCCCCCAGCCACCTGGGGTTTCCAGGAGACTCACCCCTAGCAAAGACCTTGCATCTGCC
The DNA here is from genome assembly GCA_029593785.1 of Cabassous unicinctus. Lineage (NCBI taxonomy): Eukaryota > Metazoa > Chordata > Mammalia > Cingulata > Chlamyphoridae > Cabassous > Cabassous unicinctus. The sequence goes on along the minus strand of JAQZBX010073021.1, from coordinate 2,661 downwards.
CCTGGCCCATCAGCAAGAAATTCACCAGTATGGTCCTTTTAAGGGGGAGACTCTCAGGCTTGCTGACTTCCTGCCTTGCCTAGCTTTCTGCCCCTGACCCGGGGGAGCTTTCCCTCAGATCCCCCTCTGCTTGCCTTCCTGCAGGCAGAATTCCAGCTCTTCAGATTTTGCCTTTGCTAGATGTTTGCCTACTGAACAGCGGTCATACTATGATGTTGGCATGGCTGGCCATTGCCCACACTCTTATCTCACCCCAAAACTGAGCAGCGCTGCCCACCATCTCTCACCTAGACTGAAATGAGCCAGTACTTCTTGGGTCATTTCTGTTCCTCTCCCTCACCCCCCAAAGAGGTAAATAGGCAGATTTCCCCACAAGTGTCCACCTCCCACTCCTGCCTCCCTCTTCTCACCCCTCACTTATAGGAACAGCCTCGTTCAAATCCATGTTCAGCATAATCAGCATTTATTGAGCACCTACTATATACCAGGTGCTTTACACAAATATCTCTCATTCTCATGAGCACACAATAAAGTAGCTATTATTGTCCCCATTCTGCAGACAAGGAAACTGAGGATCATCCCAAGATTACAGAGCTGTTAAGAGAGAGGGGGAAGAACCCGAGTCTAGATCCATCAGGCTCCAAAGCCAATGTTCTGCCTGCCTCACTAGGGCAGAAGTATGGCCCTGGGAGACCAGCTCCCCTAGATCCTGAAGTTAAAAGGGACATGACCCTGAAACCAGACTCTAGAGCAAAGTCATCTGCTGTCCTGAGGCTAAAAGGACAAACTGGTCCCATCTTGGATTGCTGGGACAAGCCATCATCTATGTCTGTGACCCCTAACAAACTTCCACTGTTGTTCTATGGCGATTACACTAAGGGGATATCAAAGCTGGTCTGCCCATAAAAATCATCTAGTTCAAGCCTTCATTTTCCTGGTGGGGGAAAAAAACTCAGAACAGGGAGGTGAGTTGCTCAAGGTCACATAGCAAGTTACATGCAGAGCCGGGACCAAAACCATAGTCTCCTAATTGTTGGTTTCCTAGTCTACCATTCTTCTTCTCTACTCCCCACTTCCACCTCCAGGCTGAACTAAGATTGTGAGCTGGTGGCCCTGGATGCCAGCACACTCCTTTCCCCTCTTCTCCCCACCCCACTCTCTCAGGTTGCTGGGAAACTGGACACAGAGTCCAGTGCTGGGGTCAAATGGTTTTCTTTCATTCATCCTTTCACTCATTCAACAAACACTTACTCATAGTCCAACATGGGCCAAGCCTCTGCCAGACGCAAATGCTGTTCTAAATCTAAATACCACTCGCACCCACCTTCCCGTTCCAGTCTAAATGATGAACCCAGCTGAGGAGAGTGCATCTGTGTGTTGTCCTACCTACAGATGTACGACATCTACAAATGGTGTGTGCATCGTGCCCGTGTGGACCTGTGGGGCTTGAGTCTACCATGGGTTTATCAAGGGTCTTCCCCACAGGCCACGAGCAGTGGTTTCTCCCTTAGCACCGTGCAGGTGTTCCGTCACGAAACTCCTTGTGGTGAGAGTGTGGCCAGTATGTCTATAAGTATTTGCTCATCATTTCTCTTAGGATGAAGTCTCCAGTCTATTAGCTAGTGGATGCCCAGGCCACGCTCCCCCCAGATGGCAGCCCAGTCCACCTCGAAGATCTCCACGGAGTCCTATTTGGTCCTCCCTATAGACTCCACCAAGACCTCTCCCTTACCTTTCCCTCCCCAATTCAGAGAGAGAGAATCAAACCTCCGGACCCTTCTCTCTGATCCCCACTTTAAAGTGGAGACCTGATCCTCTTGTCCCCTGCACTGGACAGGGAACAGCCCCTCTTACCAATCCATGGAGCCCAGGTCTGGCAGCGGCAGTGAGGGGCAAGTGGGGGTGATAGGAGAGCCGGGCTTTATAAAAGAGGCGACAGTCAGAGCCAAAGAGGGAGGTGATAGAAGCGGGCAGGAATGCTGCCAAGTCCTCACGGCCTCGGAAGCTTTTAGGATAATCCAGGAAACTGGCCCCCAGCTTTCCTGGGGAGGGGTTGGGGGTGGGATCTGAGTATCTGAGATCTGCCAGGAAAGGAGGATTTCAGCTGAAAGAGGCAGCTAGGGGATGGAGATGGGTGGAGGAGAAGAGGACTTCCTACCTCCCCCAGGCATTGGATGGTCATGGGGAAAGGCACAAATTGATTCTTGGGGGATAGGGGAAATAAGGGCATTGCTAGGGAAGACAAATGGGCTGGCTAGAAGTCTCCAAATTTCATCCCCCTAATTTTGAGGATTGGCGGGAAAGAAAGAAATACCACTTTTTTTTTTCTTCTTTTTTTTAGTTACGGGGGCGGGGGGGCGGGGAATTGAACTTGGGACCTCATATATGGGAAGCCAGCACTCAACCACTGAGCCGCATCAGCTTCCCTGAGTTGGTTTTTTCATTTGTTTTGCTTGTTGTTTGTTTTTGTTTTTTTAGGAGGCACCAGGAACCAAACCCAGACCTCCCATGTGGGAGGCGGGTGCTCAACTGCTTGAGCCACATCTGCTCCCAGAAATACCACATTTTTTTAAAAGATTTATTTTATTTATTTATCTGCCCCTTGCTTGTGCTCGCTGTGTCCATTTGCTGTGCATTTTTCTGTGTCTGCTTGTCTCCCTT
>JAQZBX010073020.1:0-14980 GCA_029593785.1 Cabassous unicinctus | reverse complement strand
TATGACAATGGAGAATCATTGGTGCAGGCTGTCATTGATGGGGGATACATGCGAGGAGGTTTACCTGAGTCATACATATAAGGCACACAAATGTGTTTAAGTGTTCATGGGGCATTGTCATGGTGGGTGAAGTGTCATACAATAACAGAATGAATATCAAATTCCCATCCTGGGGAGCTCTGCCACATTTTCTAATGGAACAGCAAGAATCCCTCAAGTACAGGGGCAGTGACTAGTGAAGGAGGGTGGTTGATTGACGGGCCCTTGATTGTGATAATTTTACTTATGAACACTTACTATTGAAATTTAAACTTAGACTAGTATTATAGGGTGCTTAAGAGTTACCTCCTGAGAGCCTTTTTGTTGGTCAAATGTGACCTCTCTATAAGTTGAACTCAGCTTATAAATGCATTACCTTCCCCCCAGTGTGGGACATGACTCTTGGGGATGAGCTTCCCTGGCACCAAGGGATCACTTCCAAGCACCAACTTGCAATGCAAGTGGAGAAAGACCTTGACTGAAAGGGGGAAAAGGTAAAGAAGAATGAATTTATATGGCTAAAAGACTTCAAAATGAGTCAGAAGGTCATTATAGAGGTTATGCTTATGCACGTCTCAGCAGGATCTCATTGACTGTCAAAGTAAATACTACCTCAAATCACAGCACTCCTGAGGCTCTAGTTTCAGTAGTTCACCTACTCTCTAGTTCATTGGACTCACCCAGGACAATTAACAAGGAGATGATGAAGGACAACAACCAACCCAACGAACCGAGAGAGTCTATAACTGCAAGCAATAGAGTGCCATCCATCTGCCCTATGGGATTGAAGCCCCATCTCAATTAGAGGTGCAGTGGGCATCACTATCCCAGAATCCTAAGGATTTGGGAATAAACTATGGACTAAAGTAGACTTACTGGTATTCTATAGACTTATTGTGACTCTAGCAATGGAAAAACTTATATCATTGATGTGGAGGCAGTGGCCGCTGGAGGTTCTGAAGGCAGGGAGAGGGAAAAATAGGTGTAATATGGGGGCATTTTTGGGACTTGGGAATTGTCCTGAATGACATTGCAATGACAGATACAGGCCATTATATATCTTGCCATTACCTACAAAATTGTGCAAGAGAGAGTGTAAAGCACAATGTAAACTATAATCCATGCTTAGTGGCAATGCTCCAAAATGTGTTCATCAATTGTAATAAATACACCACACTAATGAAAGATATTGTTAATGTGGGAAAATGTGGGAGGTGTAGGGAGTGGGGCATATGGGAATCCCCTATATTTTTTATGTAACATTTATGTAATCTAAGTATCTTTTTAAAAAATAATAAAAAAAAGATGAAGCTGCTTCAGACACATCTGTGTAGCTGTATCTACTGCCTATACACCATTACTCTACCACTTATAAGAAATGGCAGCATACTGGTTCTCTGCTTAAAGTTTTAAACACCTTCCTACTATTCCTGGAGAAGTGTGCTACAAACCTGCATCTCCTTGGGTTACATACTATCTATGGAGATTATACGTGCCTCTCTTTCACCTCATAGACCTATGAGTCTAAAGGGCATGGGAAAAGTACTCTTAAGCTTTTTTCCCTTCATTCTCTCTATTTCTCCTTCCATTACCCTAATTTACTTACAAACCCCTCAGTCTGGAAGAGGTATGTAATACTTTGTATTTATGAGAGATCAGCAAGTTTAAATCACTTAGTCACCCACGGAAAAATGAAAATCATCCTGTTCTCTGTTCTGTCTTTGGTGAACATTGATATCTTAAACAACATCTAGAGCAAAGGTTCATAACATTTTTTTGTCCCACGGAACCCTCTACCAGTCAGGTGAAAACCACGGACCCCTTACTAAGTCCACACTATACTGTGTTTTGTTTCATAAATATAACACACCCATATATCACATGCACCAACACATCCCCATAAGAAAAATGTATTTTAAATTTCAATTCAAGCTTACAGATCCATTGTTAAGAACCCCTGAATTCTATAGGAAATTAGTATGTCCTTTTTCTTTTAACAATGTCTCTTTTCAGGACTATTACCTTGCTGCAGAATCTTATTTGACTCCTAGAATCTAAATATTAATTTACAGTTTATATTTCTTTTTTTTCTAGATGGATTGTAAAATACATATTCTTATTCTCAACAATGGCCGATGGAAGTCTTTGGTTAACTAAGGAGAGAGCTTTTCTTAAGGAAAAGCAAGAGACAAATGAGATAACATGAATATTTCATAAAAATATAAAGTCTCTTACAAAAAGTAAAAATGTATTTCTTAACTATTACAAAAATGACTGGGACTTTAAATATTCTCCTAAGTGACTTGTGTTCTGTACCTTGGGTGATTTTGTAACAGTCCCTTTCTGAAAACTGACAGCATTTTGTGTTTTCCTTTACTTATCTAAATATGTATTTCTAAATATTAAATATAAATATTTTGTGCCACATGAAATTGTCTTCAACAATTTTAGGACTGAGTGAGCTCCTCTTTTTCAATAAATAACTGATTAGCACTCTTATGTGGCAGGAGAAATTCTGCTCACTAGCTTTAAGGAACTTATATTTTAGACCAGGTATTGGCAAACTTTTCTATAAAGGACTAATATTAAATATTTTAGGTTTTGTGAGCCACATACTGTCACTGTCATATATCCTTTTTTTTCCTTTTGGCAATCTTTTAAAAATGCAAACTCCATTCTTAGCTCACAGGTTATCCAGCAATTTGCTCACAGGCTGTAATTTGCTCACCCCTGTTATAGAGCAAGGACACAGGTAATAAACACCCACATACAGGTATGTGTGTATGTATGTGCACGTCAGAAATGAACACTAAACTGGAGAGAGAAATGGTTGTATGACTACCTGAGATAAAGATGTCAGGAATGGCTTCATTTGTAACAAGAAACATTTAGATCAAACCCTTGAATACAGTGAACAAAATAAGAAACTGTGTAAAGATCTGAGAGAAGATTGTTCCAGGCAAAAGGAATATTAAGTGCAAATTATCTGAGATAGAAAAAAAATAGAACATGGCCAAACTGGAGGGAAAAAGTTAAAATGTGCTAAGGGATAAAAGCTGAGAGGAAATTAGAGGCAAGATCGTGTAGGGTTTTATAGGCAATGATAACTAACCGGAATTCACCATGTAAAAAAAGATACTGGAGGGTAAATGCCCCTGGCACAGGAGTTAAAGAATCTGAAGGAGGGGATCCAGTGGGAACTGGAGGGACTATAGGCAAGCAAGACTTGACTGCAGATCCCAGAATATGTCCATGCTCTGCACCAGCTCCTGACTCCACACTGACCTTCTAAGCATAAATAAACAAGCTGCTGCTTCACTTTTGCCTCCTTAATCACTCACAGATTTCTCTTGTAGTCACTTTATTGAGATAACTGGATAGATAGATGATAAGTAGGTAGATAATAGATGATAGATAGACATAGACATAGACATAGATATAGACATAGATTTAGATATATTGATTTCCTACCAGTATACAAAAGAAAGCAATGGATCCTGGAATTCAAGAAAAAAAAGACATTGCATAAAATGAGAACTAATCAACTTGATCAAATACTGTTGAGTTGGCTGTGAAATGATGCCTAGGAATTGGTCTTTAGATTTGACAAGTATTGGGTATTAGCAACCTTAACAAAGATGTTTCAGAAATATAGTGTAGCTAGAAACTGAATTGGATGGACTGAAGAAAGACAGTTGGGACAAAGCAGAAACAATGGACAAAGCAGAAATAACGCTGTTGAGTTTTGCCACAAAAAAAGCAGAGAAATAGTAGGCATGTGTATGAAAGTGTTTAAGAAAGAAAATAGTGCAACAAGTTTGTATTCTCGTGGTACATTAGAGAGATAGGGATTAGTGACTCAAGCAAGGAAGTGCAGGCTCGGCAGGGCCAAGAGTCCTGATTTGGTGGGTGGTGCCAGGATTTATTCCTCTGTATTTTGATCCTGACTTGTCTCCATCTGTTAAAGCCTTTATTTGTACAAATAATTTGGACATTTGTATTATTTCCAAATAACAGCTCTGTGTGATTTTCAATATGAAAGATTAACTTATCCTTCAACAAGATTATAGTCTTTGAAACAACACCTAATATATTACAGTTTTTCAGTAAATGCTAATTGTTGATTGATTATGTTTATTATTTGGGCTATTTGAAAAAATATAAACATTCATATGTATATCGTATTTTACTTTTTATATGAATTAATTCTCTTACTAAATTATGAAAATAAGAGAGATAAACAGGGCTCAATGTGTTGTACAAGCTGACCTGAAATTCCTTTCCACTTGTATTCTGTATAATAAAGTGTACCTTTTGTAAACCAGTCATAACTACTAATAATTAAACCTCTTTTAAAAATATTCATATTTATATGAATATATTTTATTAATGGTATATTTTTAAGTGACATAGAATGGTAATGGTTAAAATAAATTTTGCTTAGGCTCTCTCTTTCTGATAAACCTGAGAATATCAAGAGTTAAGCACCAATTTATGAAGCCAGTTCTGTTTTCATATATGTGCAACAATTGGCTGTTCTATTAAGGACAGGGAGTTCAAATACATAGAACAAGTATATAATTGAGTAAAAAATAATTTAGGTATACCCAATATAGAGTTTGATAATGGCACATAGATTAGCATTTAAATACTGGCAAGTTCACTGCCTTATGAAAAAGTCTATTCAGTTTTAAAATGGGCTTTAATAAGAGCTTAATTTTTTATATTAATAATGAAAATAATCTCAATTTTATACACATAGACTTTTGATACTATCATATATGAAATTACACGAAAGTTATTTTGCTAGTGTAATTTTCAGCTTATTAAAAACAAACACATAATTCAGAAAATTGTGCAAATATATCACACATAAAATTAGATATATACAAATCTTTAAAATGATGTCATAATGAGTTAAAAATTAAATGCATGCTAATCAATATATAATCAACCCGTGTTGAACGGACTTTAAGCTAAAGAAAATATTCCTTTTATCACTCCTCTATTAGGTATTATTTATGTATCATATAGCAAAGAGGAGACATACTTCATTTTACCCTTCAATCTTTTCTAGAATTACAAAAGCAATTGTTCTTTGTCTAAAACTAGCAATGTGTATAAACTAATTTACTGCACCGATGCTTATAATTGATGTTTTATACACATTCCAGATCTCCTATAAGTATAATACACACATAATTTTCTTGAGGCCATCTGTCATTAATCCCAATGAAAAATCATATTTATCTTAACAAAAGCTAAGATTGAAATTTGCACAGTCCAATGCATTTTCAAGCCATGAATGCATATTCATAAAAGTACTATCTCTAGCCACTTGAATAGTACTGTTATTTTTAATTTGTTTAAAAATATTTTTAAGAGGCTTTAGATTACATACATGTTATATCAAAAATATAGGGGATTCCCCTTCCCACACTTTCCCACATTAAGAACAGTTTTTACTAGTGTGATAATTTTGTTACAATTGATTAAAATATATGGAAGCATTGTACTAACCAAATACTATAGTTTACAATGCAATGTACACTTTGTCCCACACAAATTTGTAAGTTTTGATGAAATGTATAATGGTCTATATCTTTAATTGCAACATCATGCAGAGAAATTCCAATGTCCCAAAAATGCCCCCATGTTGCACTTATTTTTGCCTCTCCCTCCCCTCAGAACCTCTGGTGGTCACTGCTTTTATATCAATAATACAAGTACTTCCGTTGCCAGAATAATAATAAGTCTACTTTAGCCCTTGTTTGCTTTTTCCTCTTATGTTTGTTCATTCCTCAATCTTGAGGATTTGGGGATGGTGATGCCCACCCTACCTCTGATTGAGAGGGAATTTGATCTATTGGGGCAGATGGATGGAACTGTATTGTTTGCAGTTGCAGACACTCTGCTTCCTGAGATGAGTGTTGTCCATCATCATCCTTTTATTAATTGTCCTGGGTGAGTCTGATGAACTGGAGGGTAGGTGTTGCAACTCTGCGGATATTCAGAGCTCAACCTCCTATGAACAGACAAAATATTTAAGTCTCTGGGACATATATTTAACAAGCATAGTGCTAACTGTAGGTTCAAATGAAAGGGGCAGAAGAGCCATGTGTAGGGAAATTATAAATGAATCTAACTCTTTACGTTGGGGAGCATATATTCTAAAGTAAGGCCCATTGGCAGGGTGTCAAATTCCTGAGATTGTCTGCCCTGCTTATAGTCTCTACATGTTTCTAGAGACCTCAGGAGCCCCGCTGTTTGAGGCATTGTATACTGTGGCAGTCAAAGAGATCCTGCAGAGATGTGCATAAATGTAACCTCTGGAATAACCTCCTGACTCACTTTGAAATCACTTAGGCATAAAAATTCATTTCTATTTAATATTTCTCCCTTTTGGTCAAGGTCTTTTTCCAGATTTATTGCTAGCCTGTGCTTGGTAATAATCCTTCGGTGCCAGGGAGGCTCATCAACAGGAATCATGTCCCACACCATGGGGTGGAGGGGTGGGGAGGTAGTGCGTTTATATGCTGAGTTTGGGCTAGAGAAAAGCCACATTTGAGCAACAAGGAGAATCTCAGGAGGTAACTCTTAGCCAATATATAATATTAAGCTAAGTTTCAATTTCACAAGAAAAGGTTAATAAGTACAACCGTCAATATCAAGGGCCTGGTATAATGGTTTGTTCTCCTTCACTGCCCTTGTACTTAGGGGATTTTTACTGCTCTATTAGAGAATGTAGCAGGACTTCCCAGGATAGAAATTCAATATTCTTTCCGTTATTGTGTGGGTCTCCACCCACTGAGACAATGCCCCATGACCACTTGAACATATTCATATGCCTTAGAGGCTAGCCCCAGGTGAGCCCTTCCCTACACATGCCCACCATCACCAACACCCCGCACCAGTGATCTCCCCCTGACACAGTTGTGACCTTTCTGCGATCCAAAACCTCCCAAAATAAAGCCCAAAAAATAAAATAAATAAAATAACAATAATAATAAAATAAATAAAATATAAAAATAAAAAATAAAAAACAATTTTTTTTCATTCTTTCATCAATGTAAGATTTGTTATCTTTTATGTGCAGTGATAATTTCTTCTGTAAGTTCCCCCAGTGTCTTATTTTTTTCACTTTATCTTCAAAGAAGCTTTAAGTTACAGAAAAGTCACATAGAAAATATAGGGGATTCCCATATACCCAAACCCTTCCCACTCTCTCATTCCCCCTTATTAATAACAATTTATATGTCTATGGTACATTTGTTACAATTGATGTACAAATATTGAACTATTGCTACTAACTATGGTCAATGGTTTGCATTATGGTTTATATTTGCACCATATATATTTATAGGTTTTGATAAAATATAAAATAGCCTGTATCTGTCATTGCAAGATTACGCAGAACAATTCCAATGCCTTAAAAATGCTCTAGGTTTTATCTATTCTATTCTTCCTTCTCCTCTCACCTCAGAACCTATGGTAACCACTAAGTTTCAATTTTCAAAAAATAAGATTCACAGTTACATGCAAAAACATTGAGGGCTTGACATATTGGTCTGTTTTCTTTTATTAGGCACTGACTATGTTCTCGAGAAATTCTTGCCTCTCTAATTGAGAGCAGAGTAGAACTCCTCAAGATGAGAGGTTAATATTTTCTTGTTTATTGTGTGAGTCTCCACCCACTTAGATAACACACTATGATAAGATGAACACTTCCATATTCCATATAGGCATGTCCCAAGTATACCCTATTCCCCCACCTTTGACACCCTGTACCAGTAACCCTCCCCTACCATATTTGCCAAAAGAACATTCCCACCATTGTTGTTTTAACCATAGACTTGCAAACCCCCAGGATTCACCTGCTCCTTCCTCCAATCCTCCCTTCAGTTCCATAGAGAGTCCAGCACTAGCTCCCACCCTACTCCCCCTTGCATTCTTTCACCCTCAAGCCCAATCACATCACAGTAACACTTTCACCACCATCCACTGCCCAACCATCCCCTTCCACCTTATCATAGATTTTGCCTATGTTGAGCATTGGCTCACCACCTTCTACTCCCTTTCTTTCTCCTGATAACCTATCTTCCAGACTTTAGCTCTGTGAGTCTGCTCAATTTGCTTAAATAATACCAGTAATGTCATGTAATATTTGTCCTTCAGTAACCGGCTTACTTCACTCAACATAAGGTCTTCAAGATTTAATAGTGCTGTTGTGAGTTAAGGGTTTAAAAATATATCAGTGTGTGATTTTTAAAAACTTTAATGGTATTAGGGACAAAAATCTTTTCAACCCTAACAAAGGCTCTGCCTCTCTCTTGTTTTAAATGAGAAATAAACTTATTTAGTTTGCAATTAAATACACTACCACCAGTTTTAGTTTTGCTTCCAAGTTATTTTCTATCACTTATAATAATTTAAAATATTTTCTTTCTCTTCTATTAGAAATTGTGAAAATTGAAGATTGAGATTTAGAGCTAGATTTCTAAATATTTTTCCTTATATTTTTAAAATAAAGGTTGCTTTTTTGTATTTTTAAAATGTGTTATTTATCTATCTTTGGTTCATCCACTAAAATGCATTTTCCCAATGCATCTATCATATATAATTGTCTGTAATTAGTACCTGCAGTGATGGGTGACACTATATCTATAGTTTTTTTAATGTGAGGGAAGTAACAAAGTGATCATCAGTCTGTTCAGCATTGATTATAGTTCTATACTTTACACCAGGATGGGATTGCTTCGCCACCTGGCAAATTCTCTATCATTGTCATTCTGGTACCAGAATTGCAATATTTTGGTTATGACTAAATTAATCTTTGAATTCTGTGTGCCAGAAGGGTATTTTATCTGTTCCAGGATAAAACCACAAAAACCCTTTGATTTGATTTTGAATTTTTAATTATGTATTTTGTTTTATAATTTATCAAGCTTCTGTACACTGAGCTCTCATATAGATCGAGTGAAGAATTATGAAGACATGAAGACATGTTCCTTGCCTTGACACCTTCCCTTACATGTGTAATTTATGCATTTGGCTTTCTCACTCACAAAACATTAGATATGACCCTCACCTTAAGATGTCTGATTTCTTTGAAAGAAAAAGACTTTACCATTGCTATTCTCACAAGGAAGTCCTATCAGAGAACAAGAGTAGTGAGTCTATTTAATTGTATGCAATTACCAATAGTGATCAATACCATGGTATAATGTGTTACAAATAATGGGTAAATGAGTCATTACATTTTAAGGATAAATTCCTTGTCTTTGAATGTCTATAGTAATCTTAAATGTTACATAACCTGAAATAAACTTTTAAATAACTTCATTGTATATCAGAAAAATTCCATTAGAGAAGTATTCATTAATCCCAGAAAGATTTTAATGGATATGAAGAAATAATTGAGTGCTTGACATTTAACTTTAGAGGTCAAAACCTGAAAAGGCAACATCTGAAAATAAACTGATATAAAATCATGGAATTTTACTTGGGATTTGGGTTGGTGCTTTCATAAAACAAATTTAAGTATATGCCCTGTATTTTACAAGGTGTAAGAATAGAGGAAAAGGTAGCTAAGAGCTAGAAACCAGTTTAGGCCATAGAATCTTAAAACAGTGGAAGAGCTATGAACAAGGTCGACTATGGACACAGCCCAAATGATCAGGGAGGAAGTAAAAACATGAAACACATTAATTTTTTTTTTCTAGTTAGAAGAAATGGCTATTCGGGGCACTCAGGTCTTTCAGAGCTAATGCAAAATAACAAGGTTAAGTCCATGAACTGACTATAGCATGTTATATACAATGTATTACATTGCAGTAATAAATGATCAATAGTTATATTTTAATTTTTATCCTATTTTTAAAACTTGTTTACAAACTGGTAAGTAATGACTGGGCACTAAGACAGCTCAAAAGGCTTTCATTTTTCTTAGATGAATTAATTATCTGTCATTAATTACTTCTGATGAATTAACTGTTTTAGACCTTGCATGCAAAGAAAATTTTGAAAAAAATATATTTACTAATCCAAAAGTATTTTCATTGAAAGAAATGGTTGTATTTAGCAATATTGTTATTTTCTATAAAATGGGCATTTCAAAGTTAACAATGAGTTAATTTACATAAATGTTCTTACCAATTGTGTGTGTGTGTGTGTGTGTGTGTGTGTGTGTGTATAGGCACTCTTGAGTGAGTTCATGGGGAAAAGACACATATTTATTATGTTATAATCAAAACAGTATTCTAAGTTTCTAAGAATGACATAAAATATAGCATTAAAAGTAATGATATATAATTATTTATATATTAATAATATGTGTAATTATAATCATAATTGCATTTCAGTATTAAGCAGAACAAAAGTCAGTGCAATTAAAATAAATTCAAATTGTAGTCACCAAAGTTAATATATAATTTTAACTTAATGATAATTTTCAAATTCTATGTTTGAAAGAATTTGAACATAGATTCAAATTCTATCAGTTCCTATCACTCATATATTTGAAACATTTGGAGCTATTTAAAAAGATATTATAACAAAAGATGTTTAACTGATTGCTTTAATGTGACCTTTTCAAATTTATGTGCAAAACTGACACTCTAGTGACCTGTCCACTTCTGCAAGGATTGAAGTGGATTTATTCTCCTTGCTAAATTGAATAATTCCTTTTTCTATTTTACACTTTTTCAAGTAGCAAGAATTTAGATGATATGCTAATATAGAAGTTATGTGAATATATATCTCAGTTCAAAACCCAGTGGCTGAGAAACAAAATTTTTTTTGGAAAAAGCTCTTCATTTAATTTTGATTTTTCATTTTGCATCTCATTTTCTCCACAGGGGCAGAAAACTAATATTTCAATTCAGAAACTCATTTTGCCCTAGAATTGCATCTCAAATATCAAAGATTATAAAGTACATTGGCTATTGAAAGGAGCCATTAAGGGATTTCTTGTCCTCAATGTTGTTTTTCTACACGCAGATTCTCATTAACATATTTGATCCACTGACTTCCATCTAGTCAGGACTGAGGTTGTTGCCGAGACAAGCCTTCTTCATTTGCTTCCACTTTTTCTGTGGCAGACTCTGGGCCATGAAAATTAATTTATGATACATATATACATGCCCAGAGAAGGATGCATGCTAGGAAAAGACCAAAGACCCAAAGATTTCGCTTCTGGCTAATCTTTAGACACACTGAAAGGAGAAAGTGAAGACAATGACAGAAGTTTATATAGCCTGGCTAAGCATCAAGGAGTAGCCCAACACAAAGCCAATATGCAAAGATTGAAAAAATTTTTGTTTTTCTTTCTTTGTTTATTTTGTCTTCATTTTTCTTTATCTTTTTCCTTTTTTTGCTCCAGACATTCAAGGAAATCTCTGTCAAAATATTAGTTGACTACATGATTCAGAGATAACACATGAAAAAGAATAGAGGCTTTTCAAAATAGTTTAGAAAAGTAAAATTAAGAAAAGAATTGCAATTCATAGTAGGTAACAAAATCAGCAGTGAAGAGGAGAAAGAAAAAATTGATGCCTTGATTTACCCCTTTATAATATTCAAAATACCCAGTTTTCAACAACAATAAGAAAAAGACAAGGCATGCAAAGAAATAAGGAAAAATGCTCAATTCAGAGGAAAAATGAACAGAAACTGTTCTTGAGGAAGTACAGACATTGGACTTACTAGAAAAAGATGTCTTTCTAGCTAAAGGAAACCAAGAGAACAATGTCTTAACAAATATGTTATATCAATGAAGGGACAGAAGGTACAAAAAGAAATGGAGCTGAAAAATATAATAATTGAAATGAAAAATTCACTGGAAAGTCTCAACAGCAGATTTAAGCATGCAAAAAGAATGAAACAATGAACATAAAGACAGTTCTACTGAAATTAACCAGTCTGAGGAACAGAAAGAAAAAACAATGAAGAAAAATAAGCAGAACCTAAGAGACTTATGGGATATCATGAAATATCTTCATATATGCCTAATGGTAGTTCTAGAGGAGGGGAGACAGTAAAATGGCCCGGAGAATATTGAAGACAGAATGGCTAAAATCTTCCAAAAGTGACAAAAGTCATGGATCTATACATTGAAGAATCTCACTGAACTTCAATTAGGATAAATGGAAAGAGATCCAGCCTGGGATATACAAAAATATTGCCAAAAGAACAGGAGAAAATCTTGAATGCAGCAAGAGAGAAGCAATTCATCATGTAAAAAGGATCTTCAATAAGACTAACAGATAATTTTTCATTAAAATGATAGCAGTCAGTAAGTAGAGGGATAACATATTTAAAGTTCAGAAAGAAAAATAGAAAATAAAAATAAAAATAAACCTGTCTACCAAGCATTCCATATCTGGCAAAAATGAAGGAGAATTAAAACATTTCTGGAAAAACAAAAGCTGAGGATGTTTATTGTTCATTAACTTGCCTTATAACAAATACAAAAGGAAATCTTTCAGGCAGAAATATAAGAACACTAAACGGTAACTCAAAGATATATGAAGAAATATAGGTCACTGGTCAAAGTAACAGGTAAATTAAAAAGCCAGTATTACTGTATTTATGTTTTAACTCCTTTTTTCTATATGATTAAAAAGAAAATCCTTTAAAAATAATAATATTGGAGACAGGGAACATGGCTATTGGGTTAGGCACATAAGGCCTAGCTCTCACTAAAACAATGGAGAAAGAACCAAAGGCTGTCTTGGGGACCTGCTTTGGGGTATAGTAGATCAGGACACTACTTTGCAACTCCCAGGAGAGTGAGGGAGAGAGACAGGGATCTCCGATCCCACCCCCGAGATATTAAGTGAAGGTAAAACTCCTGGAAAATTGCATCTAACTGAGAGGAGAGCAGACATCTTCCTCCCTACCAGCTGCTTTGGATATATGTAGAACAAGAAGGTGCTCTGAGCCGTCTAGGAGGGTACTAGAAAGATAAAGAAGCCAAAGGAAAACCATGAGTTGTTCATCTGTGTGACTGGAAAGAGGACATATACCATGCTTCCAGGGCAAATAGCTTAGGTGGAGCCACAGGCTCCCTACTCCAAGCAGAGTGTGAAGGCAGATTCCCGAGGGGGAAGAGGGGTCTGGGAGCATGGAGAGTGATTTCTTTGCAGTAAGTTTGGCCATCTGAGTCCCCTTTGAATCTCAGAAGGGACCTCAACTCAACAGGGAGGGGAATCTCCTCAGGCAGGCTGTCACACCCAGCCACCAGGTAAAGAGAGGAATTAGATGAGAGAGGGCCCAGGGAAAAACAGGTGCCTAATCAGCAGGATTCTGACAAACTGCAAGGAATCTAACCTGCCTGAGTGAAAGGTGGTGGGTAGTCTTCTGAAAGGCTAAATAACCTAAGGAGACAGGGTGATTGATTGATGAATACCAGCAGCCTGAGAAGATCCTCAGGAGTCTAAAAAAAGGCTGTTTTTCCATGTTTATTTTTGTTTCCTGTTTTTCTTTTTTTTCTTTCTCCTTTCTTTAAATTAGTTGCTGCTGTCTTGTTTCTTGTTTGTTGTGTTTCCGCTTCTTTTGTTTCCCTGTTTGTTTTTTGTTTACCGATTTTTTCTACCTATGCTATTTCTTTTCTTTCTTTCATCTTTATATTTCTGTTTTTTGTTGTTGTTCTTTCATACCACCTCATTTTGTTTGGTCTTCAATTTTTCTTGTTTTTATTTCTTTCTCTCTCCTTTTTTCTGTCTTCTTTTTTTTTTACTTTTTTTTTTTCTTAGCTCTCCTTTCTTTTTTCTTTTCCTCTCTTCTCATTATTCTGGTCTTTTAAGTCATTCCATATATTTTTCTCTATTCTGTTTCTCATATATTCTTTCTACACCACTTTTTTATTCTTATTCCTCTGTACTTCTTACTCATCTTAATTATTCATTTTCCTAGGTCTTCTATGGTTCCTCTTTTACCTTATACTATTACTATTACTATTCTACTTTTTCTTTTCTTATCACTTTCCTTTTTTCAGGTTCTAATTTTTTTAATGGAACATAGAAAACAGCAAGGAAATAGAATAAGAGGAACAAAGTGTCAAAATGAAACCTAACCACACACACAAAAACAACAAAAAAACAAAACCCTAGAATAGAGAGAGAAGCTGAGCAACTGAATAAACCCATTTAGATAAACAGATGCCTAGACATCAACAAAAAAACAGAAGCCATACTAAGAAACAGGAAGACATGGCCCAGTCCAATGAACAAACTGAAAACCAGGAAGAGATGCAGAACATGGAACAACCAATCAGAGATGTCCAAACAAACATCATGAATCAACTTAATGAAGTGAAAGAAGAGAATAAGAATATTAAGAAGACACTGGGAGAATATATTGAAGAAATTGTAAGCATACATATAAAGAAAACAGATAAGATGGTGATGAATGCACAATGCAAGAAATTAAAAATACACTGGAAGCACATAAGAGCAGATTTGAACATGCAGAGGAAAGAATCAGCGATGTGGAAGACAGTACATCTGAAATCATCCAGATAGTAGAAAAGATAGATAAAAAGATAGGAAAATCAAGCAGAGACTTAGGGATTTAAATGACAACACAAAACACAAAAACATATGCATTATATGCATCCCAGAGTAAGAAGAGAAGAGAAAGGGAGCAAAAGGAGTGTTTGGGGAAATAATGGCTGAAAACTTCCCAACCCTGTTGAAGGACATGGAAGTAAATGTTCAGAAAGTGCAGCACACCACAAACAGTATAAATCCTAACAGGCCTACTCCAAGACATATTTGTCAAATTGTCCAATGCTCAAGACAAAGAGATAATACTGAAGGCAGCAAGAGAAAAGAGATTCATCACATACAAGGGAAGATTAAGTGCTGATTTCTCATCTGAAACCATGGAGGCAAGAAGGCAAGTGGTATGACATAGTTAAGATGCCAAAAGAAAAAAAAAA
>JAQZBX010073019.1:0-14983 GCA_029593785.1 Cabassous unicinctus | reverse complement strand
ACACATCAGGATTAACACTCCTAAGGGTAGTTTAAAAATCTGTGCCATCCTTTACAATTTGCAAAAGATTCCTCCCTTATATAGGGTGAGAATATAAAGCCTTAAACCAGTCATCCTAAAGTTGTTTAGCCACTTCCATTTTTATTGCTGCCTGTCTTTTACATTATTTTTTCCAGCCAGCTCCACAAAAAGGAAAAAAACCAATTCTTCCCTGAGTGCTCCATTGAGAAACTGAGAGGCTGTACCCATTATTCACATATCTCTTCTCATTCTCATCCACCATTAATCTACTGTACTAAACAAAATAAAAGTTTTAACTCGACAATCTTACTGAACTTACTTATTTACTGTACTCCTCTGGGACATAAACATAGTACCAGCCAGGTAAGTGTTCCCCATCCTTGTTAATCAATAATCCAGGAAAGATTTACCTGGACTTCATGAAGTATCTGGAGATGAATATTTATTACTATTATTGTAGGAATGGTGGACTAGAGGTGAGAGGAAGAGAGTGAATATTTATGTGTGGGTAAGCATCGATATTCTGTAATAGAATTCCATTGATGCTCCATTAATTATGTAGTTTAACCCTCACTTTGTCCTCCAAGAAATTTATTCAGTTGCTGAGTACAAAGGTGGAAGAATTTACCCTTCAATGCTGAACTGGGGAGAATCCCAATAAAACTTTTTTTCATTAAAATTTATACTTAAGCTATACAGTGTGTAGTGATCACCCCATTTCTCCAAATTTCTCTGAATCTATGTATTTTAAATAAGACTGTTTTCTTAGTTTGCCACTTAGATGTCAATGCAAAGTACTAGAAGTAGGTTGGCATTTATACAGGGAAATTCGTTATGGTAAAAGCTTACAGTTCTGAAGTTATGAAAACATCCTAATCAAGACATCATCAAAATGATTGAAGGCTTTCCCACATAGAGGACATTCTTGTGTTTCTCTCCAATGTGAATCCTCTCATATTGTCTAGAGTGGGACTAATTGTTGAAGGCCTTCCCATAAAGAACACATTCTCCAGTGTGAGTTGTCTCATGTCCTTTAAGTTGAGAACTACTCTAGTAAGATGTCTCACATAGATGGCATTCAAAGGGTTTCACTTAAGTGTTAGTTTTCTCATGTTTTCTAGGATCATCACAGTGGGGAATAGCTTTCCCATATAGAAGGCATGTTAGGGTTTCCCACCACTGTGAATTCTTTCATGTTGTCTAAGGCCAGTAGAAAAGGCCAAGGCTTTCCAACATAGATTCATATTTCTCTCCAGTGTGAATTTTCTCAAGTTCCATAAGGCCTGAAGATTGATTGAAGCCTTTAACACATAAATGATTTTCATACGGTTTTTCTTCAATATCTGATCCATTGAAACATTTAAGGACATAGGATTTCATAAAGACTTTACCACTTGCATGATACTCATCTGATTTATTTCTGGTGTGAACTTGCTTATGTTAGGAAAAGGATGACCAGGCACTGAGGGTCTTACCAAACAGTTTTCTGAAAATGGGTTTCTTTCCCTTCTGAGTTGACATATTTTGAGAAACTGTTAATTTGTGTGTGAAGTCTTCTTGCAAGTTATTACATTTCAAGGGATTATTTTTGACTATGAGATCTCAGTGACATGATGGAAGATGCATCTTCCCTGCAGATATTTTGTAAGGTTACCATTTCCTTTTTTTATAGCCACTTTGCCTGCCTGAACTCCAGTCATGAAGAAAACCTATTCTTTCTCTCCACAGTTCTTCTTTTTCCAAATTGGAAAGCACATCTTATTTGCAGACCAGAACTCCCAATGAAACCAGATGCTTGATGATCTCTGCCATGACATCTCTGAACAGCTTCCTCTTGGTTGGGTCCTGGAGAGCCCATTCTTCTTGGGGGAAGTCTCTAGCTACATTTTAAAGGTCACTGACTCCATAGGTTGCATTGCCAATATCTCAGCTGAAAACTTTCTCCCTCTGTGTTTCCTTAAGTGTCATAAAAGAACTCACAGTGGAGACAAACCCTATGAATGTCATCTATATGGAAAAGGCTACAAACAATCTTCAATGCTTAGACAACCTTAGAGAACTCACACTGAAGAGAAACCCTATGAATGCCATTTGTGTTGGATAGCTTTTGCCTTTAGTTATGTTCTTAGACAACATGTGAGGACTCACAATGGAAGAAACAATAAAAATGCCATCTATGTGGGAAATTTTACAGAACATGTCTTTATTGTAGAATCCATGAGAAAATTCACACTGGAGAAAAACCCTATGAATTCCATCTATGTGGGAAAACCTTCACCCATTATTCTGGCATTAGTAAACATGAGAGCATCTCACACTCAAACAAAATCCTGTGCATATCTTCTATGTGGGTTAGCCATCACTAGCCCTTATCAACATGAGAGAATTCACAATGAGGACAATGCACATGAATATTTTCTATATGGGAAAACTTTCAATTTGTCCTTAGATGAGATGAGTGTATGCACAACACAGAGAAACCATATGAATATTTCCTTCTGTAAATTTACTTTTGTAAGCTTACACAACAAAGAACCCAAATTGAAAAAAAAAAGGTATGTATATTGGAAAACTATCAGCTAATGTTCTGACCAAAGTATATGACATTCAGTAACATTATTCTGAATAGAGAAGAGATTTGCAGTCAGCAAATTAACCTTTAACTTATACTGAAGAAACATTGTTTGTAATCAACATGGAAAAGCTTTTCATCATCCTTATGACTTCATCTTATCTAAATTCATACTGAAAAGAATTGGTACAATGTCATATGTGGAGCAAAACTGTCTATTGATGGTATGATGATATGAGTGAACTAACAAGGAAAGTATCAGAGTTGTCATCTATTACTCTAAATTATAAGTAAACTAGAAAATGATGTGAGAAAAATTCTACATCTGAATTCAATGTGGGAATGCCTGAATATATGTTATACTTTAAATGAAATGATGGAACATAACAGCAGAAACATCAGTTTGTAATCAATGTGTATAACCATTTAATCAAGGCCCAATCTTGGTGTGCAAACAAAATTCAGTGTGGTAATAATCACCTAAACAAACAAACAAAGAAAACTAATCATGAAAAGTCTTTCTAGAAGGACAAGACCCCAAGGAGGAGTGACAGATATTTCATGCTGGAAACATTTTTGAATGTATGTCACATGAAATCACTTATTCATACAACAACATTTGTAGGGCTTGTGGGAATTCAAATTATTTGAAACAATCTTCAGGTCATAAATGAAAGAATGTGTTCAGCAAACACACATTTCATAGTAACTTTAATAGACTTCCAATAAGGACACAAACATTCTGAAGGTCAAATGGGTAAACATTCAGCTGGATTTCACATCGCAAAACTCATATTTATTCATATAAATATAAATAATACAATTTATGTATACCAATTCAGCAAATAATCCAGAATATTGAAAAAGACTTATGATTGAAAATATGTAACAAATCAATGTAAGATTATGCAGTGACCTGGAAATGCTGGATGAGGAAGTTTTTAAGATTATGAAATGAGAATCAACTCAACATATTAGTATTTTCATATATGGAAGCAACAAAAGTTGTGGCTGAAAAATCTAATTTGGTCAAGTTGTAGTTTTTTCATGTAGCTCTACAAAGAAATAATTGGATATTTTGGAAAATGAGTTAAAGTGTAATTTGAAGCATATAGAACAGAAAATAAAGTGTCTTACTCTCATGTTAATTTATCAACATGCATGTGAGTGAAGCAAGCCAGACACAAAAGGACTATTACTGTAGTATTGCCCTTTTATGAACTAAATATATTTTGTGAAACATCAACATGTGAAATATGAATGCAAGCTAATACTGCAAAATGTTAATATCAGACCAAAATAAAGCTTAATACTAAATGAAAGATACCAGACATAGAGTACTACATATTGTATGATTCCATTTACATAAAGTATAAATATAAATCAATTTATAAATATGAAATTAGATTATTAGTTATGTAGTTCTGAGGAAGGAATTCTAAGTAGTGTGCAGTCTTTCTTTTTGGAGTAATGAAATTTTTCTAAAATTTTTGAGATGATGAATGTAAAACATTGTGATCACACTAAAGAATTTGATTATACACTTTGGATAGAATAGCCAGAAACAGCAGCTATGTACAGTGAGGGAAGAATAGAGAGATTGAAAGGTGAGGAATTTTCTTGTTTGTATGTTTTTTTATGTTTTTTATTGTTATTGAACTAATGAAAATGCTCTGATAATGATTGAAGTGATGAATGCACAACTAGTTGATTATACCAAACACCAACCATTGTACACTTGGGATGAATTGTATGCTTTATTAATATCTATCAATAAAATTGATTTGCTTAAAAAATGTCTATTCAAGTCTTTTGCCCAATTTTAAAGTGGGTTGCTTGTATTTTTGGCATTAAGTTATGTGATCTCTTTATAAATCCTAGAAATTAAACACTTATCTGACATGAGAAATATATTTCAAAAATTTTCTCCCATTAACTAGTCTGCCTTTTCACTTTCTTGAAAAATTCCTTTGAGTATAAAAGCATTTAATTTTAATTAGGCCCCATTTATCCACACTTTCTTTCATTGCTTGTGCTTTTGGTGTAAATTCTAATAACCCACTGTCTATCCCAGGAACTTTAACATGCATCCCTACATTTTCTTTTAGATTTTTTATATTCCTGGCTCTTATATTTTGGTCACTGATCTATTTTGAATTAATTTTTATATAATGGCTGAGGTACAGGTCCTCTTTCATTCTTTTTGATATTGATATTAATTTCTCCCAACACCTTTTTTGGAAGACACAATTCTGTCTCATTTGAGTAGACTTGGAAGCCTTTTCAAGTATCAACTGGCCATAGATGTTAGTGTCTATTTCTGAACTCTCAGTTTTATTCCATTGGTGTATATATATATCCTTGTGCCATAACCATGTTGTTTTGACCACAGTCACATTGTAGTATGCTTTACTGTCAGAAAGTGTGAGTCCTACATTCTCATTCTTCCTTTTCAAGATGTTTATTGTATTTGGGGCAATTTCCCCTTCCAAATAAATTTGATATTTAGCTTTTTCATTACCAGAAATTAGGCTGTTGAATTTTGATTGGAATTGCATTGATTCCATAAATCAAGTTGGGTAGAATTGACATCTTAATGGTATTTATTATTTTAACCCATGAACACATAATATCCTTCCATTTTTTTAGGTTTTCTTTGTTTTTGTTTTTTAGCAAGTTTGCATATTTTTCTGTGTACAATTTCTTTACATCCCTAGTTGAATTTATTCCTAAATATTTCATTCTTTTAGTTGCTATTGTAAATGGACATTTTTTTCTTTTCTCACACCAAGTCAGTGATTTGATATTCAAGGGACCTGGTCAAGCCATGATCCTGAGATTAAAACTTTGGAGTAAACAGTAATTTGAAGAAGAGGATAAGGTCCTAAGAGGTTAGATATATGGAAAGCAGGAAAGTCATGGAAGAAGAATACTGAAAACTTGATTCAGCTGACTAATAACATGTTCTCTTGGGAACAGAGAACAAGGAGCAAAATTTTCTTTCTGTCCAGATCAGTATCCCACAGGGAAATGATGTCTCATGATTTTGAGACATGAGAGACATTGCCTAATGAGGTACTATAGAGAAGTTTTAAGTATCTTCTCATCTATTGTCCCTCAATTTGTGCAACCTTGGGCTGGACAGTGTTTTTTTCTCTTTTGAGTCTTAAGTCCTGCTGAGGGACTGATTCTTCACCCCTTCCTTCTGTCTTGTATGAAGACTGATCTTCAGTGCCATCATCCAACACCCAGCTTGGAGTTTGGACTTTCATTCAGACACCTTCCACTCAGAGATGCAATCCAGGTGAGTCAGAGAGTCCAGAAGACACTACAGGAAAGAGAGAGGGAGAATGGACATTGTGTGAGGGTGGGTTAAAGACTTAGGCAACAGCCCAACAGACTCATGCAGAAGCCCAACTGCTGGATCCACTATTAGCTCACAAAGCTCTTTGTCCCACAACTCAGCATGCCTTGTATCCAATTCATAAAATCCTTGGTGCAACACACATAGTCCCTGGGCACAGCAGAAATGATTTCAGGGAGTTGCATTCTGTTTTCCTTCTGTGTAACACTTGAGTGATAAACCATAGTGTATAAATAACCCTGCAAATAATGGACAGACATGCCTGTACATCTGGAGAGACTTCAGCTGTTCTGGTATGAGCAAATTTCCCTCTCCATCTAAAGTCTTTTCCCACCTACCTCCCTCATGAGCTCTTGAGGTGAACACAGTGAACAAATGTTCAGTCAACAGGATTTAATGTGTTCTCCCGCCACTTCCCCAGCTGAGGAGGTAAGGAATACAGACCCTGGGTGGTCCCTAATGTGTGTGTGGACTGGTGTAGCCAAGTGGTTATCTTGGTGATATACCAGTCAGGATGTAACACCCACCAATGCCCTGCAGTGCTGCTAAGTGTTTTGCAGCAGGTTGAGTTGGCTATAGGGGAAATGAAGCCCCATGTGGCTGTTGCATGGGTGAGATGGGTGTTCCTCTCTCTGTCATGAGACACCACTCAAGAGACATTGAAACAGTCTAGCCACTTGCATGAACAGGAAGGGGAAATTGACCAGTTGCGTGAGAAACTGCAGCAGTCACATGTGTGGCTGGAGTGTCAAGACATGTCGGTTGGCAGTAGTTTGGATGAGGAAGAAGAGGTGGAACCCCTCTGACAAGCTCATCCAGTCATAATGCAAAAGATGAAACACGATCAGGACATGGGGCAAGGGGGACACCCCATTGGGCAACCACACATGGTACAACATACCATATATCACCCATACCCCCAGGCTGAGCTGGTAGACAAAATTTTGACAAAAGCCAGTGAGCCAGTGGCCACCTGGCTGCTGTGCCTGTAGGATGCAAGTGTGGATGGCATTTTGTCCTCTGGAACTCAGATAGAGAGGTTCACATCAGTAACTGGCCATCGCTTGATGTGCCAGCATCTCTTAAATGAGTGGCGGCATGCTGGGGGAAACCCTGATCACACACTGATGGAGTGGTTCCAAACAGCCATTTGTACAGTCTGGAATGATGTGAGAGAGTTGCCAGACTCAGTGAACCAATGCACTATGTATGCTGACTCGGACAGGTAGTCTGGGAAATGGGCATGTTCAGTGCTGTCTTTTATGCCAATAATCAGGGACCCAATGTTGAGAGGTTCATGAGTCAAATGACTCACCTGCTTGTGCACATGCTACTGATCCCTTGTTTGGGTCTCTGATGGCTATCTTGACCCCATATGTGGGGCACCTGATACATGAGGCATGATGGCTAGTCTTGGTGAGGCTGAGAGCCAATTGACCAAGGTCCATCCGGTAATGGCAAGAGGAGACATGCCCCTGTCTCATAATACAGCTAAGTCCACAGGCTGGGACTATAAGAGAGGTCCTGTGAAGGTCATGTGGAAGCAGATGTGGAATGATTTGTTGGCCACTGGGGTAGACCAAGCTAAAATAGATGGAAAACCAAACATGGTTTTCTTGTTAGACTTGTAGAGACAGCTAGAGTCTGCTCATCAGTGAACAGGAAAAGCCCAGAAACCAAGGCAGATTAGGGCAACTGTGCAACTTTGTGATTACATGTTGGAGGACCCCAAGAACTCCACTGAGCTGGTGTTTACCTTCATGTAGGATAAAGGCCGAGGCATCAGAGATGGGAAACCTTGGAAAGACCAGAGGCCCTACGTGGAGCTAGCAATCCAGTGGTCCCCACAAAATGTACAGCATGTCTTCTCCCATAATGCACCCTTATTTATGGGCAACTGAATAAATTCACAGGCAGTTACACCTATGTGGACGGCTATGGTTATACCAGAAAAGGCACCTTATGAGTCATTCAGACAAAGGAGATGTCGGGAATTGAATGGTTGCCCCCACAAATGTACTCTATGTGCATTTCCACTATCCCAGAGTAAATACTGGGTATAGATGTGTTGAAAAACTTAATCCTGCAGACCACTGTAGCCATTTGGCAATTTGATGTAATTATGAATTCCAAAAATATAATTGGATCATGCTTGTAAACTGATCTGTTAATCTGGACATGATTAGGTTACGATTAGGGTGTTGACTGGGCCACATCAGTAGGGTGTTGAGCCCCACCCCTTGGTGGGTGGGGGAATCAAATACAAAAGGCAAGGCAAAGGACAGAGGGAGCAGTTTTTGAGTTGCAGTTCTGAATTATTTTGATGTTGGAGTTTTGATGTTGGAGAGAAGGCCCCAGGAGAAGAGAAGCGAGTCGTTCTCCTGATAGTCTACAGCTGACGTTGTGGAGGAACCAGAGGAGCTAAGCCAGAGAGAAATGCACCCCCAGGAAGAGAGGAACACAAGAGCCTGAAACCTGGAAACCTTGACAGCTGTCTTGCTCCGACACGTGGCAATGGACTTTGGTGAGAGAAGAAACTTTCACTTTATGGCCTTCTAACTGTGGACTTCTACCCCAAATAAATACCCTTTATAAAGACCAACCCATTTCTGGTATTTGCATTAGCTCCCCTTTGGCTGACTAATACAAACACTATTGGTGAATTCCATCTATGAGTATGGGCAGTGAAATCCATGATGCAGGGACATGCTAAACATGCCCTTGTGTTACCTGAACCCCACAGGACAGTAACCATATAACAGTACTATTTGCCAGGAAGGCATGAAAAACTGTCAGCAACCATTAAAGAACTGGTCAAGTACAAATTTTCCATGAGGCTTGGAGCCCATTTAATGCTCCAGTGTGGCCCATATGTAAGCCTGATGGGATGTGGCATATGACTGTTGAATCAAGAGCTCAACAAGTTGGTGCCCCCTTTACATGTGGCTGTGCCCTCTACTTTTGACCTAGTGGATACTTTGACTTTGACACTGGGAACTTATCATTTTCTTTTGGACTTTGCAAATGCTTTTTTCTCCATTGCCATTGCTGATGAAGTGCAGGATCAGTTTGCCTTCATGTGGGAATGTCGCCAATGGACTTTTCCATATTGCCCATGGGCTGTGTTCACAGCCCCACCATTTGTCACAGTTTAGTGACTAAAGACCTAGAAAAGTGGCAACATGCTGATACCATCCAAAGTATCATTACATTGGTGATGTAATTCTAACCTCTGATTCTCTTGTAGATTTGGAGGCTGCTGTTTCCACTCTGGTTGCCCACTACAAAAGTCAAGGATGGGCGATAAATTGGGACAAGTTGCAAGGGCCTGGGTTGTCTGTCAAATTCTTGGGTATTTTTTGGTGGGGTAAGACAAAAGTAATCCCTGAAGCAGTGATTGATAAGATTCAAGCTTCCCACTCCCCACAGCTGTAGATTGTTTTGGGTCCCCTGGGCTACTGGCAAGTGTTCATTCCCCAATTGGCACAGGTCCTAAAGCCTTTATATAAGTTAAAAAAGAAAGGAGGTGGATGGGATTGGACTGATGAGGCTAAGTAGGCCTTCATAAAAGCTAAGAGGGCTGTTAAACAAGCTCAAACTGTTAGTGGCCGACCCTAGCCACCCATTTGAATTAGATGTGCATATTACAGAAGAAGGTTATGGTTGGGGCCTACAGCAGTGAACTGAGTGGCTGTGACAGACAATAGGATTTTGGAGTCAGCTATGGAGACAAGTGGAAAAATGCTATAGTCTCATAGAGAAGCAACTGACAGACCTGTGTGCTGCTGTGCAGAGTACTGAAACCATAACCCAGAAAGCCCTGGTAAACATATTTACCACCTACCTCATGAAAGTGTGAGTGCAGAATTGGATTGCCTGGCCACAAAGTGGCATGGTCCAGAAGGCAACACTGGCCAAGTTGGGGGCCTATCTGGAGCAGAGGTACACGTTTGCTTCCAGGCCATTGAGTAAAGAATTGCAGCAAGTTTTAGGTCCCCTAACCTATGCTGGGACCTAGACCCTGAGGCCCCCTTACAAGTTCCCACTAACGAAGTTTCCCCATTCAAAGCTGGGATAGGTACTGTGCCAGAACAACATGTTATACTGATTGAGCCAGCCAAGGGCAGGTGGCTCAATGGACCACTGATGCTGTGCACCCTCAATGGATACCATTTGGTATGAATTAGGATTTGGTCAAAATAGCCAATGGGCTGAACTGTAAGCTGTGTGACTTAGATGGCAGTGAGGCCAGCCCCTTGGTGGTATGTACCAACAGTTGGGTGGTATGTAAAGATCTTACCTTGTGGTTACCAGAATGTAAGCACATGGATTGGTCAGTGGCCCATCGATCCCTGTGGGGACAATCCATGTGGGAAGACCAATGGGACTGGGTGTTGTCTAAAGCAGTAACAGTGTACCATGTAGTGGCTCAGTACCCCCTTTTGCATCCAGGCAAAGATGAGGCAGATCAGTTAACTAAGCTTACCCTGTGGGTTAACAGTGCCCAGGACATGGCTGTGTGGTTGCACTGGAAACTCCTACATGCTGGAGTCCCCATGATGATAAAGGCTGCACAAATTTGGGGTTTAACTGTGGATGCAGAGGGCACTTGGGCAGCATGCCATGCACGCCCCCAATGTTCTCTGTTTCATCAGAGGCCACTGCCCAGGACTATGGGTCAAATTGAGCAAAGATGTATAATGCTCACAAGATGGCAGGTAGATTTTATTGGGCCATTACCTCTGAGTCAGCAGTGCTGATATGCTCTTATGGCCATTGACATGGCCACAGGTCTACCTTATGTGTATCCTGCCCCCAGGCAACGCAAGTGGTGACTGTGCAAGCATTACAACAGATGTGTGCCATATATGGCTGGTCATTAACTATAGAAAGTGAAAGAGGGTCCCATTTCAATGGGCAAATAGTGCAGCAATGGGCCTTCTGACAGGGCATACAATGGATATATCATGTCCCTACAATCCCTTGGCAGCTGGCATGATTGAGTGTTATAGTGGCCTTCTTAAAATGGGCCTGTGGGCAACAGCCCAAATGTCTCCAATCTTGCAGGGGTGGCGTGATCACCTCTGGTTGGTAGTACATTTAAATGAATGATTCCAGCAGGGAGGAATGGCACCAGTAGAAGTTCTGTTGCAGCGTGCAGCTCTCCCCATTCAATTACAGGTCACTATGAAAGATCCACCGTTAAAACCACAAGTACAGGGAGGGTGAGTACTACTGCCAGTGCCATCCATAATTCA
Organism: Cabassous unicinctus; assembly: GCA_029593785.1. Classification (NCBI taxonomy): domain Eukaryota; kingdom Metazoa; phylum Chordata; class Mammalia; order Cingulata; family Chlamyphoridae; genus Cabassous; species Cabassous unicinctus. The sequence goes on along the minus strand of JAQZBX010073019.1, from coordinate 3,768 downwards.
CAGAGGAGAAACAGTCTCTGTGTCATGACCCTCGACTTTAAAAGCTCCCTGTGTTTGGTGGGTAGCTCTGGTAGTGCCCTGGGGAGACGGGCCACAACATCAATTAATTATGACCCACTGGATTACTGATGTATGGCCACTGATGTTTACAGTGAGTGTGCTGCCACTGTGGCCACCATACTGAAAGGTACATTCATTCTGGCATTGTGGCCCATCATGAGTTCTCCCATCATGTTATGGGTTGAAGAAAATGTCTCACTGGCTGTGCCAGAAGGCCCAAGTGTGTGGTATACTCTCCCAGGGTGCATTCTGCAAAGTAGCACTTTACTGTCTAAGGACGACCAGCTGGGATGTGTCCCATTAGATGGGCATGATTTTCCTCTCCTAGTTACACTTACACATTTGTCTTACCACCCCTAGTTCTTCTGCCAACAGCTAGCTGGCTTGGGCACATGTATACACTCAGGTGTACAATGTATCCTACTGTTGGGTGTGCACTGAACTGCCAGCCAGCTTAACCGATGGTTTGACCTGGATTACCGCCCCTGCCAGTTGGGACAATTGGACCTGGTTGGAGACAGCTGACTGAATGACAGCAGAATGGGAAGCAATTTGCTGGCATGTTGAGAAAATCCTCCACCAGGACATGGACCTGCGTCCTCCATGGTTTGGCTATGCCCTGTATAATGGATAGTGCTGACTCCCTGCTGAACATGTTGAACTACAAACATTGCCCCAAAGTGTACAGGATAAAAGGGGAATCCCAAATGACTAGAGGGGTAGGTACCTCCTCACTTGTGAAACACTTCCCAAGTAGTGGTGAGCAGTTCCCACTGGTGGAATGGCTAGATGTACATTAGAACTAAGCCCACTGACAGGTTGCTGGCTGAGTACTTGTGAGTCTGTGGGCCCCATGGGTGGCCATACCTCCCAGGCAATTGGAGTGGGTGTTGTACTTGAGGACACCTTTTCATTCTGGGTCGCATCGTTCCCACCTTAGATCAGAAATCCCAGAACTGTGATATAGTAATATCATAGATGGCACAGGACGAAACGGACACCCTAGTGGTTTTACCCATTAGCTATTTTCCTTCCTGGGGGAGGGGCTATCAAAGTTGAATTAGATGTAGAAGCTTTAGCACGTCACACTGCCCAAGCTTTGAATTCTTCAGAATATGCCATAGCCCAATAAACAGAATTGGGTCAGTACCAATACAATGGTTCATATTACAGAATCAAGTGGTCCTAGATTTGTTAACTGCCACACAAGGAGGAACTTGTGCATCAATTCATATGGAATGCTGTGTCTACATTTCTGATAATAAAGAATCCATTCAGGGGGCCCTGCATGAAATGTATCATGAAATACAAAATATATAGAAATCACAGGTAGACCATGTACAAGACTGGTGGGAGTCCCTAGGTACTTGGAAATGGGCTCCTAGGGAAACCCTAATAGGCTTAGGATGCATACTCTTAGCTACTGCTATCCATATTGCTGCTGTGGTATTTGGTTGCAGTGCACCCCCACAGCTGCTAAGGCCGTTGCCCTCAGGGGTGGAGTATGTGAGGGTTAAAGACTTGGGCAGTGGCCCAACAGACTTGGGCAGTGACCCAAATGATGGATTAGCTATTAGCTCACAAAACTCTTTGTCCCCCAACTCAGCATACCTTGTATCAAATTCATAAAATCCTTGGCCCAACACACATAGTTCCTGGTCACAGCAAAAATGATTCCAGGGAGTTGCATTCTGTGTTCCTTCTGTGTAACACTTGAAACATAAACCATAGTGAATAAATAACACTGCAAATAAAGGATGGACTTGCCTGTACATCTGGAGAGACTGTGACTGTGCAAACTTCCCTCTCCGGCTAAAGTCTTTTTCTACCTACCTCCCTCACAAACTCCCAAGGTAAATGCAGTGAACAGAAGTGAGAACTTTAATCTAGAGGCATCTGAGACCCAGTCCAGGCTAGTCCAGAGCCAAGAGATCACCATGCTTGTATCCCTTTTGCTTAATTAATAAATGTATCTATGTGCTTTGGTAAATTTACTCTACATCTCTCATTAGCTTGCTAAGGGAATGTATCCACTATTGCATTATAAAAATAAGTTAAATTCTTATTTTATTGTATAATAAAAATTATAAATGATTATGTGTTTTCTAACTAAAAAGGTACCCAGTTTTTAAAATGTAACTTCTGTTAGTTTTTGCAGATTTCATTCTTTGTAATAGTTTTTCCTGCTATAAATTTTATTGATATCATATATAAAACTGCCTATGTTTTATACATGCCTATGTTATCTAGCACTAACCCATTATAATTGTTAATTTTTATAGAGTCCTTGCATTGATATATCCATTATATTCCTAAAAAGGAGAATTAAACTCTTTAAAAAATCTGTTTCTGACACTGTCTGAAATGTTTTAAGGCAATGATTTATCATATATATATATGTTTTATATATATATATCTTATATATAAAAAAGTATAATGAAAAAAATTATTGATTAGACAGAAATAGTGCTGTATGCCCTATTATAATTTTTGATGTCCTCATGTACTGCAATAAAATCTTGGCAAATATTTTTTTTTAAAAGTAAATGTCCATTGGACTGAACATGCAAGGGTCACTGCTGACCATTAAATGATGGGAATCAAAGCCCAATAAGAAGAGGTAATGCAACTGTAAATGATTCTAGGAAAAGTAGAACATCTCTCCAAGTAGTTTTTCACTTCAGGGAATTAGGCAAAAGGGGTATCAGAATGGATGAAGGGGCAGTGAAATGAAGGCAATTCATTTTTTATTTTTAAGATGACTTATATAGGAGCAATTTTCAGCCATGACAGAAGAGATCCAGTGAAACGGAGATAGATTTTACCTTGCTACAGCAGTTCCTTAGACATTTGCTCTCAGGTTTGGTGTTCACATGAAAAATAATAATTTTTATTTAATGTATTGAAATGATTATAATAAAAATTTACCTAGCAAGTATTTTTTTATTGGAGATGTTAATTAGGGCTGTTTCTAATACATTCACTTTTTTTCATTGCATGAATTTGGTCTAATTTTTGCAATTGAATTTTAAGTCCGAGTTCTTATTCTTGTTTATAATTGCATTCTGTCAAACATAAACTGCAGGTTTCATCACCAAATTTTTAGTCTGCCTTTTAGGTTTTTGATGCTTGGATAAACATACTTGCAGTAATAATGTGTGTAAGTTTATAAATTTTGCATAATCAAATCAATCAGTGTTACATATTTTATTCTTACAACTACTTTTCAGCCTAGAAAAGTCTTCAGCATTCATGGTATAAATCACTTTTCATACATATTGCCATGTTTTTTCACATACTTGTTTTCTCATTGTATCATTCCCATTTGTGATTACATGAGTTTTTACAAATTGCATCACCTCTGCCATCTTATGAAGACATTCTTAACCATTCAACTTCCCATTTTCTCTACCTAAACCTTTAGTGTACTTGAATCCACAAATATTTATATGGGATGAAATTGTGACTTTTGACACTGCTTAGTACCTGATATTTAGAAATTTGTACCTGTATATATATATTGTAATTTTTGAATCACTTTTTATTTAATTATTAATGTATTTTAATACATTAAAACTATTTTTATTTTCTATGTTGCTTTTAGATGTTACTTTTAGATATTCCTTTCATTATTTCCTTTTCTATTTTTAAAGAAACAACCATATTTAAACTGGTTACATTCTCCCTGATAATTTTTTTATTTAATAA